>JASDQU010012085.1:54684-73573 GCA_032191745.1 Picea mariana
CGGCACTCCTCCCTGCCGGGATCAAGATGAAAGACGAAGAAGAAACATGGGAACCCATTCCTTAAGCGGTTTGCTGCCATGTTTTACTGCTTACTTTTAGACAAATTTGTTTGTATCTCCAAGTGGGGGAAAATCACAGAAATCGAGTCCTTGGATCCCCTATCAAGGAAGAAATATTCAAGCTCCAGCTGCACTCTCATCCTGAGTAGTGAGAGGCATCAAGACAAAGAATCCATCAATGTAATCCGTTTTCCGGCATTCAGGCCAAGTTGAATATAAACATTCCATAACCGTTTCAGTAAAAAAAAAAAAAATCCATATTTGCCACTTTGAGAGGCAATTCTTCCTTTTTCATTGTTTTCCCCTTTGGACTTCCCAGAAATAGCCTTAGGTTAGGTGGAACCTTGAGGCTTGATCTCACTAATGACATGGAAGCAGTCGTCCCTCAAGAGCATATGAGAGGACACTGACTTGGTTGAGTCACTTGAAGGAGAGGACGGAACAGTAGCAGCTTTACCTTTGTCATGCACATGGTGAGCCTCGGTTTTGAGTCGTTTTCTTGCATGGGAGGACTGTACAAGTGAGTGTGCAGGGGCAATTTGAGAATTTGGGTTTACATGTGGAGGAGGAGGAGGTAATGACAAGTTTGGCCAGCCATGATGATGGGAGACTATTCATGGGTAAACAACTGCCTTACATCCATCATTCTCAGGAACTTTAGGTTGCAAAGATACATGGGGAGGCACAGGGATACCAGAAACATTTTGGGGTTGGAAGGGAGGCCTCTCTGGTCTAGGATGAACTATCCCTTACCAAATCCAATTGAAAAACCCAGCTTGAAAAAGTTGGTTCAAATCCTGAGGATCCGCATCAAAATGTATTGAGAATCTGGGCCTTTTAGGCCCTCTGTTCCAGTTGCCTTTGCCCATATTATTTCTGCCATGATTGTCTCTATTGAAGAAGCTCATCCTGTATGCAGCAATTATTAGCAACTAGCTCTTAACAAACCATACATGAAATTCTCTTTATATGAAACAAAGTTTGGCTCAGAAATTAACATAAGAACCATGCAATCCAATCCATAAAATTTATTTAATAATTTCCAAATGAGCAGGGGGTGAAATAGGGTTCATGGGATATCTGGGGGGATTGTAATAAGTGAAAAGGTGATATCATGATAGGGAGTAAGAACATGATTACTGCTTGACAATTCAAACATGATTACTGCTTGACAATTCATTAAATAACTGACTGTGAAAACAACACCAAAATATATCAGTTGCCATCTATCTTTGTGTCATTTTTTTATCACTGTCATACAGAGTTTTAATTTTATTTCAGTGAACATGGCGTGTAAAAATGAGTTTGGGATCGTGAGGGGGTTATAATGAGCAAAAAAGTGAGAAAATGAGATGGAATAATACGGATATTGTTCATAAAATAAATTAAATCAACCAACAATCATAACTCTGTTTCAATTTCAATCCAAAAAGCATCCACTTCCAAGACCAAAAACATTTAATTGTTCCTCAATTGTATACAGATTGCTTGTTGTCTTTAATAAATAAAAACAATTCAATTGCCTAGAATTCTTCAATTATATCAATCTGTGCATCCTATACAATAACTATGCAAATCATTTCCAATTCCACAATAACAACATAACCATTTGAGCCGCAGTCTTGCATACTCTAATGTTGATCTCTTTTTTTTTAAACAAACATAATATGCACAGTGATTCCAATTATCCATACCCAACGTTCAATTCTTGAAATCACATAATAATAGACACGGCATTAATCACCAATAGTCACATTTCCAACACTGGTTGACACAGTCCATTGTCATCAAACAATAATCAGGCCCGATTTAATCACATGCAATTCATCGACAATGTAATTGACACAATCTTGATTCGACAATAGCAGTCAACCCAAAACATGTATCCATGAGCTTGATATATGTGTGCATTAACATGTACAGACTTCCCTTTAAAAGAAATGATCCATAAAAGACAGAACCATATAATGAGCGAAGGGAACAGAACCATATCGACATACAGGCGTCTATTTTAAACTTGACATGACCAATTCATGTTTGGTGAAACAATCACTCACACAGGTGCCTTCAAAAATTTAAATGGAATCATGATCATGCTAGGATTTAACACAGTAATGAGTAGAAAGACCACAATCGACCAAAAGGAAAGCTCTCAGGCTATAGGTAACCAATAATTTTTCCTTTTCAAAACAATTTCATCACAGAGAGGAAATATAGAGNTAAACTGGTAAACCAAAATCTTGACAGAACCCAAAAGGTGCTCGAGGAAAAATAGAAGCAAGTCTGGCTCAATAGAACCCAGTCGAGTTCTTGAGAATTTGATTAATCTTCGAAGCACAAAGAGACTGTAATCATTTTACCTCCTAAAGTAAATTACAACCGAGAAGAACCACAGGTAACAAAGTATATCCTTGGAACAACAGAGGTCTCAAATTTTCTTTTGAAAGAAATTGCTACAGTCTTATAACCCCAAAATCTTGACAGAGCCATAAAGAAAATGCTCAAGTAGAAACAAAGTAATTCGAGCTCAACAACCAAGGCACACATAGATGCCTCTCAAAACTTTATTGCAGAGAGGAAACGAGGGTTGATTTAAACAATGAATAATCATTGAAATCATAGAGAGACAGTATCTCTTCCCAACACCCATGAGGATGATAACCTTTGAAATACAATTGACAGTGAGGCTCACAAACATAATAGTCGGCCACTATAAGAGAGATGAGAGGAGTGAGTGTTAAAACTCTTGTGCAAAGAATGCCAGAGAATAATCGTATCCATTCGATACATACACAGGCCTCCATTAAACATTCTGGGCAAAACAAGATTGGACTGTGGAACTTTTGGCGATAGTGACAGTAGGAAAAGCCATAACAAACAATATCTCGGGGCTCAACCAAAGAGAGAAAGATCCATACCACTGTCGACAGTTGCATTGCAACCTGGGAAATGAATCATAACAACAACCGAGACGAAAAAGGGGTGACAACAACTGATACCCAGTCTGGTGGTAAAACCCCACAAAAATAAAACTCAGAGCTCATTGCACCATTGTTATCATTCTCACAGAGAATCATCATAAACCCCAAACTGACCACCATTTATTTTAGCCAATAACCAATGCGTGGACTTTATAAAGAAATAACACCCATTAATTTCCTTCAAAATGCCAATAGTCCACAATAATCACAGAGAACATCATAAACACAGTATTGACACTCAGTCGAAAACTCAAGAAAAACACAAAACCCATGCAATCTTGAGCCACCGTTTGATTCATAATACAGAGAGACCATCATGGATGGAAAGAAAAGAGCCATACCTGTGAAAAATCGCTTCAATGAAGAGCTCGTTTGAGTTTTCCCCTTCCAAAACCTGAAATCGTGGAGCTTCCACAACCAACAGAGCCAAAATGCAACTATGGATAGGGTGACAGGCTCAAGGGTGGAATGCACGTCACTTCCTCACCTGGCCCTTTTCAATTTTATGTACGAGCCAATCCATTAACATAACATCAACCATTAAATTCAAACCATATCCAATCTATAATTCAATTCTAGATCCTTTGTATAGTGCGTCACCTTAAACATGTCATAACTTCAATAATAATCATATGTTAACATTACCATATGCGCTTCCCATATAATCCTTTAAACAAAATTGCATGATCCTTTAACCCAACGCATAGTATAGCAGCTAGGTCCATCATACACATTTGTCACTATTACACATACGCATTCAAGGTTTATATGTAATCCTTTTGCCATAGCCTTAGGACTTATCCATATTTTTTCCTTTTGTTTTGATCTAGCTCCCATATCATTTTATTATCTTTTGCATAAATCATGTATAGATTATTAATCAATGTTATAACATAGCACCTGTAAAACAACATAATCCTCACACCCATAGCACTGCCCTGTATTGCGAGTGAATATCAACAGCGTTTAACAACAATGCATCAACCATTCATGTTCTCAAAACAAATACAACCAAGACTGCATCATAAACTGTATAGGACTATGTGGGCAACATCATAACGACAGCAACATATAACCGTAGAACATCCATCCTATCACCTCTAGTCTACAAGGGCGTCCCACCTACTAGTTAATTATTATTACCATAAATAAATAATAGAGCTTAGAAATCCTTTGCAGGCAGAATTCATCGTTGTGATTTTAATCGTCAACAGCGTGGGCGAATGGTTGGCTGCCATGTGGCAGTGGGCAAATGCCCAATGAGGGCCCAAAACTGGATTTTCAAAAATAAAAAAAGGCCCGCCAAATTTGGTAGCCAAACTTTTGATTCTGACAAATCTAAACAAACAACTCCAAACTTGGTGACGGTTCCAAACTCATATATATTTTTATAACTATAAGCTCAAAAGGGGAGGCCCGTGGGCCTGACCCCGGGACCTCATTCTATCCAAACGCCTTACAATAGCCTCCGCCAACCTTTAGGCCAACGGGCTCCATTGGTCAATCCACCCAACATTTAATTTAAATGATGAAGTTTACCCACAGACAGAGGAGGGTGCTCGACGGTACAGTCGGGCACGATTTTCGAGACAAAGTGCAAGGAATTAATTACAGGTTGCAGGCACGAAAAATGGAGATGAGATTTCTCAAGGGCCTGAGAGTGCTAGAGTCGAATTGAGGTGTGGAGATAGTCATTTTTGGGTACTTCGATGCCACAAATTCAATGGTGTTGTATGTTTTCTAATCTGAGCAAAGCTTTTGCAGCTTAATTCTAGAATGAGGTATACTTATGTATTTTTCCAAATTCTTTTGTTGAGTTAATAAAGAGGCCTACCCATTTGAGAGCAGGACCCGGATACGTAGTCCACCAGGGACGAACTCCGTTATCAAATTTTTTTTGTTCAGATTTGATGCTTATGTCTCTTCATTATTGAGTCGTTCCTTCTTTATGGTGCACTTTAATTTATGCTCATTTAACACAACTCTTTATAAGTCACTTCAATGAAAAGATCTTGAATCATGAATGGTTAGGCATAGTGTAATGTTCCCAAGAAATTTTTTTGTGCTGGAAACACTAATTGTTCATTGTTTACTGTTGTTTGGATGTGTGTTTGCAGGTTTGCTCATGAAGTTGCACATTAGGGTTTATGTGTTTGATATTAAAGCATGTAGACATGGATCTGAAGATATATCATAAAGAAAGACAATATAACATGAGACACCAATATGGAACCAAATAACTCATATCTGACCTTTATTTAGATAATATAGAGAATATGATACAACAGATCTCTAGATCTGGAAGAATACCAATAAAAGCCTCCAACTAGAATAAGAGTTGTTAAAAAATTCTCAAGACTAAAGATATAAGCCTCCAAAGGCAAGATAATAAGTTGATGCAAGATACAAGATTAATTTCTTTCCCTCCAAGGTTCAAATCCAAACCCCTCTGACTGAGTTGCGCCCTTCTGGATGGCTGAATAAACTCAATATTTTGGCCCTTCTACTAGAATCCTCCAAATGCTATGAAACTTGATGGAGTAGTATCTCGAGGCAAGACAAACCCCCTCCTGAAGTCTCAAGATGAAAGATAGAGATTTGCTCCTCTTATAACTGAAATCCCAAACTGAGTTGCACCCTACTAGATGACTACAAAGACCCAATAATTTGGCCTCATTGGGAGGAGCCTCCAAATACTATGAAACTAGCTAGGAATATAGATCGGGGCAAGACAAACCCCCTGGTGAAGTCTCCAGCTGAATAGTGAAGATCTTCTCCTCCAAACTAATGAAACCCCTTTTTGCAGTGTGCCCTCCTTCTCTCCAACTCTTGCCAAGATCCAATAAATCAAATGGCAAGTAAACCTCTCTCCAAATATTCTAGGAATGATGGTTGAGGCCCTACAAAGAAAACCCAGATGTCCAAAAGTCCAAAAGCCTCCTCTATCTCCTGGATCAAACTCTTCTTCCTTCAATGGTGTGTCGTCCTTGCTGGAAATCCCCTAGGTTGTGCACTGTTCATTCCTTGAATGTTTGATGGTACATGCAGTTGTTGTAGAATGGTGTGGGAGGATTATTGCATCCCCGATACCAAGCTTGGATCAAGAGAGGTGGGATATTTCACCACTGAGTTGATCTCTAGGGTTTGTAGTCTCAAAACTCTTTTGTGCTCAAGATCCCAAATGAAAAATGTAATAATAATCCAGATGAGTGAAAAGTGTGCCCTTAATTTCTATTATACTCCCGATCTATTTCTCTGTTGAGTTAGTTAACCCCTAGGATTAACTCATATATTTTCCACACATGCTCTTTTCTTTCTTTTAGTTACCTTTTCCTCCCAAAGTCAACTTAATAATATAACGTTGTGCTTAGGTAATGGCTTTGGGTTGACTTTGTCCCCATGATGCATGAGACTATAAAAGAGTGGGGACAACTAGACTACTGAGTCTCTCCAAACCTCTTCATTAAGAGGTGGGGGACATTACATTCTCCCCTACTAGAAATTTATTGCCCACAAGCAATTATGGACCTGTCTCCTGTAACAAATGTTCACCTTCCCAAGTAGCATCCTCTATGGGTAAATTCTTACACTTGACCAAATATTCCTTGATGCTCCTCTTTCTTAGCCTCTTCTCCCAGACTTCTAATATTTCTTCTGGAACTAGTATCAACTTCCCTTCTTCATCCAAGGGTGGATGTTCCTCAATAGGAATGATGTGTTTACCTATGGCTCTCTTCAAGCATGACACATTGAAAACATTGTGGATTTTGTTGCCCTGTGGTAGATCAAGCTCATATGCCACGAACCCTACCTTTTTGTTAACCCTGTATGGTCCAAAGAAGAGAGGTTGGATATTTTGTGTGCCACTCCTCTTAATGGATGTCTGTCTGTATGGTTGAAGCCTCGAGTAAACCAAATCACCAACCTCAAATATGCGCTCCACCTTGTGCTTTTTTGCCTGTACCTTTTGTTTATTCTATGCCCTTTGCAGGTGGTCCTTAAGTTCTCTAAGTATATACTGACAATGTTGAATCCAATCTTGAACCATGGGAGCCCTGCTATCACCAAAGACAATCTCCACAAAGGAGATAGGATCATAATTGTATAAGGCTCTGAATGGTGGCATCCCAATAGACATATGATGGGTGGTGTTGTAGCAATATTCCCCAAAATGAAGCCACTTAACCCATGCCTTTTGTTGCTCTGACACATAATTATGAAGGTAGCCTTCAACCCACTTGTTCATTATCTTCGTTTGGCCATCAATTTGGAGATGATAGCTAGTACTAGGGGTTAAGGTCGTACCCACTAACCTGAATAGCTCATGCCAAAAGGTGCTCATAAACTTGTTGTCCCTGTCACTCACAATGGTTTTGGGTAAACCATGCAATATGAAAACATCCATGAAGAACAAATATGCAACCTATGTTGCATTGTAGTCTATGGAAATGGTGAAAAATTGTGCAAACTTGGTTAACCTGTCCACCACAACAAAAATGCAATCCTTGCCTTGGGCCTTGGGAAATACCGCGTTGAAATCCATATATATGTTTTTCCATTTGTGCTCACGAATGGGAAGTGGTTGCAGTAATCATGTTGGATGAGTGTGTTCATCCTTGTTTACCTAACAAGTGGTGCATTCTTTGATGTGGCACATCACATCTTCCTTTAAGCCCTTCCAAGTGAATATTTCCCTTACTTGCTTGTATGTCTTGATGAACCCCTGATGTCCTACTACTGGTGAATCATGGAATGCTTGTAGCACTTTGGTTTTAAAGGTTGACTCAAGGACCAAGAAGATTTGTCCCTTGTAGTATATGATGTTATCCGTAATTCTGAAGTTGTCATCTTGTACCTGTCCATCCATCAATTTGCATGCAAACCTATTTTTTGAGTATTCCACCAAAAGGTGGGCCTCCCAATTCGTTGAAATGTCAGTCATAGCATAAATTAAGGGTCTTTTGGATAATGCATCTGCCACCACATTATTTTTCCCTTTGATAAACTCAATGTCAAATTCATAATTCTGGATCTTGCTAACCCATTTATGTTGCCTCTCATTTAAGTCTTTTTTATCCAAAAAGTACTTGAGGCTATTGTGATATGTCCTCATAATGAGTTTTTCCCCAACCAAGTATTACCTAAACTTAGACAATGCATGCATGATGGTTAACATATATTTGTCATAGATGGTGTAGAGCAGCTTATGACCCCTCAGTTTTTGGCTCTCATAGACAATAGAGTGCCTATTTTGCATAATCACTACTCCAATGCCCTCCCTGAGGCATCACACTCCATTGTAAAGGGTTGTGCAAAATCCGGTAATGCCAAGACTGGACAAGTGCTCATCACCTTCTTCATCCTGTCAAAAGTCAATTGTTCTTCTGAACTCCACTTCAATCAACCCTTCCTAGTCAAATCGGTCAAAGGTGTGCAAAGTTGGGAGAAACCTTTGACAAACCTCCTGTAATAGCAACAAATGCTAAGAAATCATTCTGATTATGTGATGGTCTTGGGTGTGGGCCAATCAAGTATGGCTTGTATCTTCTCTTGGTATACATGTACCCCTTTCACCCCAATGATGTGTCCCAAATAGAGAACCTCTGTCATTCCAAATTCACATTTGGATTCCTTTGCATACAAGGATTGCCTTTCCATGATAGCCAGAATATGTTCTACATGTTGAAGATGCTCCTCCCAAGTTTTGTTGTAGATCAATAAGTCATCAAAGAAGACTAAGAGGAACTTCCTTAATTTCTTGTTAAAGACATGATTCATGCAAGATTGGAAGATGGTTGGCACATTAGTCATCCCAAAGGGCATTACCAAGAACTCATAGTGACCATAGTGACCTCTGAAGGCGGTCTTGGGTACATCATGCTCCCTCATCTTAATATGATGATAGCCAGAATGCAAGTCAATCTTTGTGAAGTATACAGCCCCATGAAGCTCATCTAATAGCTCATCAATCCTAGGGATGGGATATCTGTTTTTGACCATCTTTTTATTCAAAGCCCTGTAATCAATGCACATGTGAATGGTTCCATCCTTCTTTTTCACTAACACTACTAAATATGCAAAAGGACTAGAACTTGGCCTAATGTGGCCCATGTATAACAGTTCTTTAATAGCCTTTTCAATCTCATCTTTATATTTCTTTGGGTGCCTATAAGGAGTGGTGATGACAGGTTTTGCTCCCTCCTCCAATTCTATGATGTGCTCAAACCCCCTATCTGGTGGTGCTCCTGGTGGAATGGGTTCAAAGACCTTGTTGTGCATGTCAATGATTCTCTGAAGCTCTAGTGAGTAGTGAGTATCCTCTTTCTTATCACCCCAACCGATATTCTACATTTTGTTGCATATGCAATTTCTTCCCTCCTGAAGATGGCCTCCATGCGCTTTGTTGTCACCACTCTAGGTGTGTTTCCTGTCATGCCCCTAAGAACCACCTTTTTTCCATTTTCCTCCTTGAAAGACATCTCCATGGTCTTGTAGTCGGTAGTGATTTGCCCCAACATACTAAGCCACTAAAGTCCAAGGATGATATTAGTGTCTGGAAAGTCCATTACATAGAAATATTGTGCTAAATCATGCCTTCCCAATGTAAACCTCATTCCCGAAATATACCTATCATAAGGCATAGTGCGCCCCCCTACTACCTCCACATGAAACCCTTCAAATTCAACTATAGGTATGTGTCTTGTTTACAGTAGGGGATGAATCAATGAAGTTGTGTGAAGCACCCCCATCAATGAGAACTAAAACTTTCTGCCCTTGTAACAACCCTCTCATCCTAAAGGTGTTGAATTTGGGTACCCCATTTATTGATGTTATTGTTACCTTCTCATCTGTTGTAAGGTCGTGACTTGCATCCTCCTCTTCTGCATTTTCTGTGGGATCTACCTCCATGTTTTGTAGATGGTTGAAACCTCCCTCCTCCTCATCATCAGAAACCACTTCAATGTAGTGAGCCTTGCATTTTCCCATGCATTTGTGTGTTGGTTCCCAAGAATCTTTGCAAGTAAAGCACAATTGTTTCCTTCTCAATTCCCTCCTAGTGGTCTCATCCATTCTACCCCTTTCTTGATCAAACCCCCTTTGTTCATGGGAGGTCGTCGGTCACTTCCCCCTGGGTTTAGAGGAGGTATAGGGGTAAATCTAGTCTTTGTTGTTGATCCCAAGTCCCTAGTCTTCCATATAGCATCTTGTAAGTTGGTAGGCTTAAAATCCTTGACCTAGCCCCTTAAGGGCTCCGTCAACCCCTCTGTGAAGAGCATCATAAGTCTCGCTTGAGACACATCCTACACCATAACTTCTATCCTATGAAACTCCTCTATATATACCTCTGGTGACCCTGTCTATCTGAGCTAGGTGACTTCCCTAAAATGTAGCTCTGGATCCCCCTAGTAAAACCTATCAATAAGCCTCTAGGTAAACTTTGTGTAAGCAGTGATTTGATTGTGGCCCAATGTAGTTAACCCATGGTACCACCAGTCATGAGATTTTCCCTCCAAGTACATGGTGGCAAACTTATGGCATCCATCTCTCTCATTGGGTTAATTTGTAGGTAGGTATCAAATTTCTTCACCCAAGCTTGCATAGTCACCTTGGATGACCCATCAAAGTATGGGATTTCCATATTTCCCGCCCTGCGCTCCAATTCATAGTTGTTCTGGTGATACTGTTTGGGATTACCCTTTAATTTGATCCCACAATAATGATCCAGTGTGACTTGTTTTTGGAATCCTGCACTCAATGAGTTATATTCCCTAGCATACTGCTAAAAATTGTCCTCAATTTCATCATGATAGTTGTGTTGTGGTTGGTTATCCAAAAATGTAGGTAGGTAGGGTCTAGGGGTAGTTATATTGTGTGTTAGCCCCTTAGGATACCCTCCTCCATAACTCTGTCCCTCAGTGTGGTAGTGAAGGCTCTGTTCCTAATAAGGTCTAGTTTCCCCATGAGACTTGTTGGATTCTTTGTTTGATAGGTTTCTGGCCCCTTTCCTGCATGGGTCATCTATAATAGGACTTGTGCAATCTTATCCTAGATGAAATTTACACTTTCCAAGGTCTCCCTCATCTCAAAATGTCCCCTGTGCATTGCCTCCTGGTTCTTCTGTAAATGGTGCACAAGTTCACTTTATGTCTGACATATGGATTGTTGTAACTCTTTTGTAAAACTTACTAGAACTTGTGGCTCACCGTCCTCCCCTGAACCTTCCATTTATGCCTAAAGTTTACATGTTTTCCTTCTGCGTCTGCCCATATAGATACCACTAAACTTATGCATGTGTTAATCCCCACTAGCTGGGAGGATCAACACTCTGATACCACTGTAATGTTCCCGAGCCAATTTTTTGCGCTGGAAACACTAATTGTTCATTGTTTACTGTTGTTTGGATGTGTGTTTGCAAGTTTGCTCATGAAGTTGCACATTAGGGTTTATGTGTTTGATATTAAAGCATGTAGACATGGATCTGAAGATATATCATAAAGAAAGACAAGATATAAGAAGAGACACCAATATGGAACCAAATAACTCAGATATGACCTTTATTTAGATAATATAGAGAATCTGATACAACAGATCTGCAAATTTGGAAGAATACCAATAAAAGCCTCCAACTTGAATAAGAGTTGCTAAAAAATGCTCAAGACTGAATATATAAGCCTCCAAAGGCAAGATAATAATTTGATGCAAGATACAAGATTAATTTCTTTCCCTCCAAGGTTCATATCCAAACCCCTATAGTTGAGTTGGACCTTTCTAGTTGATTGAATAAACTCAATATTTTGGCACTGCTGCTAGAAGCCTCCAAATGCTCTGAAACTGGATGGAATAGTAGATCGGGGCAAGACAAACCCCCTCCTGAAGTCTCAGGCTAAAAAATAGAGATATGCTCCTCCTATAACTAAAACCTCAAACTGAGTTGCACCCTCCTAGATGACTGCAAAGACCCAATAATTCGGCCTCACTTCTAGGATCCTCCAAATGTTATGAAACTAGCTAGGAATGTAGATCGAGGCAAGACAAACCCCCTGGTGAAGTCTCCAGTTGAATAGTGAAGATCTTCTCCTCCAAACTGATGAAACCCCTTTCTGCATTGTGCCCTCCTTCTCTCCAACTCTTGCCAAACTCCAATAAATCAGATGGCAAGTAAACCTCTCTCCAAATATGCTAAGAATGATGGCTGAGGACCTATAGAGAAAACCCAAATTTCCAAAAGTCCAAAATCCTCCTCTATCTCATGGATCGAACTCTTCTTCCTTCAATGGTATGCCCTCCTTGTTGAAAACCCCCGAGGTTGTGCATTGTTCCTTCCCTGAATGTTTGATGGTACCTGTAGCTATTGTAGAAAGGTGTGGGAGGAGTATTACATCCTCGAGACCAAGCTTGGATCAAGAGAGGTGGGATCTTTCACCACCGAGTTGATCTCTAGGGTTTGTAGTCTCAAAACCCTCAAAACTCTTTTTTGATCAAGAGCCCAAATGAAAAATGTAATAATAATCCATATGAGTGCGAAGTGTGCCCTTCTTTTCTTTATACTCCAAATCTATTTCTCAATTGAGTTAGTTAACCCCTAACGTTAACTCCTAGCTTTTCCACACATGCTCTTTTCTTTCCTTTAGTTACCTTTTCCTCCTAAAGTCAACTTAATAATATAACGTCGTGCTTAGGTAATGGATTTGGGTTGACTTTGTCCCCATGATGCATGAGACTATAGTCTAGTGGGGACAACTAGACTATTGAGTCTCTCCAAACTTCTTCATCAAGAGGTGGGGGACATTACACATAGGGTTTCCACAGATGGCGATAATACCACAAAATTCGACAGGGTAATCTAACTAATGGGAATGGTAGGGAGTAGGATTTTCATAGACGGTGAGAATACCTCAAAATTTGACGAGGTGAGCTAACCAAAGAGGCATGCACTATGGAACATGTGTATTAGGATTTGCGAGTATTGCGTGAGGAGATAAATGATGCAGACTGGAAAGGAATCAATTAGATTTATACAAAGAAAAGGAGTGACCAGAGAATGCAGAAGGAGGTGTTTTTGTACACTAAGGGAGAGAAAACACCCAAATAGTTGAACAGAGTTGCAAGAGGGCAGACTGGCAGGCATAGGTTAGATGTGTTTCACCCAAAAGGAAGGGAAATGCCATATATTAAATGAGGCCTAAGAACTAAGGTTCTCTAATACCATTGTTGGACACAGGAGATTAGATAAGCGTTAAGTGTGTATTATTCATTAGTATGATACATGAATAAATGAAATATGTTTGACGTTTGGATTCATCTTCCAATACATATTTTAGACTCTCAATGACCGTTACAGTCACTCAACATTTCATATTCCATCAAGTGAGTAATATTGTAACCCTAAGCACATTAGGTTTCCAACAGTTAAACCTCCTTAAACAATAGCACAACACCAGAAGGACTTGGGTAGCAACCGATACCAGTAGAAAACAATGATATAAACCAAAAATGTAGAAGACATTGAGGCATTCTCCATAAGGATTGGAAGATTAACTAATCATAGGAGTAAAAATTAATCATGGTACAACTCCTAACACAATATTGCAACCCAACTAAGCAGGTGTTTTCTTCAAGAGTGACACTGGCTGAATGATCCACACATAACAATAAAGATATCAATTTCCCCCCTTTCTCTCTTTTTTGAAAAATACTTGATTTTTTTTCTTTTTCATGTTATAAAGCCTGAAAAATAATAAAATCATCTTTAATACAATGGAGGAGATAAGTATCGTTGGGTGAGAAACTACATTCCAAGCGCTTGGAACACCCTAAGAAAAATTCAAACCAAGGAAATGTGTAAGATATAGGCACTCACAAGAATGTCCCCTCCAAGGATAAGATTCAAAATGCATGAACAACCAATGCAAATGGACAAAAATAAGAATGAATGCATTGGTTTAAGAATAAGGAAGCAAACTACAATAAAGCATTATGCACAAGTGCACAAGCAACAATAAGTAATGCAAATACAAAACAAACATAAAAGGGAGCCCACTAACAAACATGCGAGAACATAGATAAGAGAGAAGGATGCGACTTTTTCCTCAAATCCATGGAAGGACTAATGGGGATCCCAAGCCTATAAGAAAAACTTGACATAGGTGCCAAATGGAAAGTAGGATGCTAACTAGGTGTTGATAAAAATATTTGATCAACTAGATTTATTGCTCTTGGAATTAAAAAATAATTGATATCAAATGAAAGAAATTTTGAACTATCATCATGCACATGGTGCAGCCCTCGGTCTCAACTTCATCAAGCATTTACAGATTAAAAATCTGAGTCTGTGTGCTTAAGATATTCATGTTTTTGTCCAACCGCCCAAGGAGCATTGTTTTTTCCATGTGCAACACATCTAATTTTTCTTGGAACCATGTCCATTTTCTTGGAACCATGCTTTCTTGGAACCATGCTCAATTCTTGGAACCATGCCCATTTTCTTGGAATCACATAATTTCTTGGAACCACACATTTTCTTGGTACATTTTCTTAGTTCGTCATCCCATACTTAACATTTTTCTCATCCCTTTCCCCATTCTCCCACTTCCCATGCTTAGTCGTATTTCTTGTTTCGGTGCGGGCCTCCTTACCTTTTCTCGTTATTCACAATCCTTCGGGTCTGCACTCTCGCGTACTACATTTTGCAGTTTCCAACCCTTATATTACACTCACCCGTACTTAGCCATTTTTCCTTCTTTCCACTCTACTCTCTCTCCTCACTATCCTCCATACTTAACCATTTCCACATTTAACCATTTCCATACTTAGCCTATTTTCATTTCCATTATCCACTTAGTTGATTTTCATAATACCCACCACTTAGTCATTTTCATAATTCATTTCCACATTCATTTTCATAATTCTTTCCATTTTCCATGTCCCCTTATTTATTTTCATTATTATTTTCATAATTCATTTCCATTTACCATTTTACATTTTACATTTCCATTTTCATTTACCATTTTACTTTTCCTATTTCCATTTTCCATTTTCTATATTTTTACAATTTCTACATTCCTTTTTGTTTTCCCATAATTCATTTTTGGTTTCTAGTTCATTCTAGTAGTTCATTTACATTTTCTTTTTCCCATTTTTTTCATTTTTCTTTTCCAGATTTCATATTCCATTTCCATTTTCTTATTTTCACATACCATATTTCATGTAATTCCATTATATACTTCCCCAACACTTACCATGTTTTACTCTTCTTACACTTAGCCAAATTCAAGTAATGCACAAGTATTGGGCACACATGTCTCTAGATCCGGTCCGCAGGTACACATTCTATATTTTGCACCTCTTACATCCACTTCCTCCACAATGCATTTTTCATTTCCACATTCTACATTTTTCACCTCTTACTTCCACATCCTCCACGATGCACTTTTCATTTCCACATTCTACATTTTTTACCTCTTACCTCCACGTCCTCACAATGCACTTTTCATTTTCCAGCACTTAACCATTTTCTTGAAATGTGGATGCACTTTTCGTTTTCCATCACTTAACCATTTTCTTGAAATGTAGATGCACTTTTCATTTTCCAACACTTAACCATTTTATTTAAATGCGGATGCAGACCTACATACCATCTGTTAACTTTTTCCTTGAGTCTCTAGGTCCACACCACATTTCTACATTCTACATTTTGCACATCTTACCTCCACAATGCACTTTTCATTTTGCAACACTTAACCATTTTCTGGAAATGCGAATGCACTTTTCGTTTCCCAACACTTAACAATTTTCTTGAAATGTGGATGCGGACCTACATACCATCCATTAATTTTTTTCTTGAGTCTTTATGTTCGCAGGTCTGCATTCCCGCATACTCCATAATGCACTCTCTGTTCCTCTTTTTCACCTCATACTTGGTCATTTTTAACACTTTTCATCCCTTCACCCAACTCCTTTATCTCCGCATTCCCGTAACTCCACAAACCCTACATTTAATTTTTTAATATTATTTCCTATCAAGTTTCTTCCCCCTTTACATGGACCAATCCCATAATGACATGTGGCGGTGATGTGGACCAATTCTATAATGACATGTGGTGGTGACATGGACATATCCACAAATGACATGTGGTGGTGACATGGACCTATCCATGGGTGACATATGGCRAATGRCATGGGCATTGATCGGGTTATGATTGGGCTATGACTGGACGCTGACTAKGTCATCAAAATTTTATTAATTCATGAAATTTTCCTAAGACACGAGAGCTACACCAAAGTCTTTATAGTTTCCTTTGTTCCACATGAGGACTATGCTAAAATTTTCATTATAAACACTTAAAAACTCTTGACCACAATGCATGTGGGATTGGAATTTGTTTTAAAAGGGAAAATTTTGATGAAGAGCTAAGATTGATCCATGAATTTGATGGACAATTGCTAAGCAACGATCTTCAAAAGTCCATAACTCAAGATCCGGGTGTCTGTTTGTGGAAAACCATACCTCTTTGGAAATGTATCGATGAGGAAGATGATGGAACAACTTTCAAGAGGTGAAATTGGTCATAACGGTCTCAGAAATTGAAAGAACAGTGAGCTATGTTTTCGTGGTTTACTGATAAATTTGCTTGGAACCTCAACTTCCCGAGCTTATAACTTGAGATCTAGAACTCTTAATCGTTCTCATGAAGACTCGTTGGAAATTTGAGGTGATGAATATTACTTATAGAGTGGTTTACATGGATAAGAAATCAACTATCATGTTCAAAAAATTAAAACACAATCCACTCTTGGTTAAGGCAGACAACTTCAAGTTTTCAAATTGAAAAATTATTAAATGTCTTTTATTAAAAGAACAAGTGGGCCCTACTTGGAGGCATGAATTTCAATGACATAAAGTGATTAATGAGAATTCAATAAAGTAAAAATCAAAATTGGTTTACTTCAAAAAGGAATTGTGTGGAAAATTCTAGAAAGGAAAACCCTAACTACTTCAAGAACATTGAGAGCATATTTTAAAAGAGCAAGAGAAGGCATCATGAAGGGGTTGGTAGTTAGAAGTTTCTACAGTGGGAAAGAGTCTAGAAGAAGAAAATCTCTATCTTTCCAAGATTATTTGAATTGGTCTGCTAAACTTTTCTCTCTACATCTTCTTCCTTTTTGTTTCTTACCATCAAATCTTTCATGGATTGTAAGCTAAGCATGAAGATTTGGGTCTGTGCAGTTCTTTCTCTAGGGTTCTTCAGTCATATTGTAACATTTTAGGTCCAAAGGACTACAATCCTTGCTTGTAAAAAGTAGATGGAGTTTGTTTCAGTTCATGTAATTGTCATTGAGACATTGTTGAAGCTATTTCAGTTCTTTTGTTTCAAGCATTATTGAACTTATCATATTGGGATATTTTTATAATTTTCTCATGCAAAGAACTACTCTGGGCACTACATTGGTGATTTCTCAGACTTGAATTGAAAGCATGTTATTTCAAATGCATTGCCTATCAAAATGTTTTTTTAGTTGTAATGAATTTATCATTTAAAGTTCTTTGAAGACCTTTCATTTCTTCATCTTGTAAAAATCAAAGCATATTCTAAGTTCAGTTTATCTTACAAGAAAGAAAGAATGTTTGTTGAAAGGAGACTCCAAAACCTTGTAGACATAAATCTTTGTTGACACACTTCATCCATTATTTTCTTTAAATGATTTGATGTATATTTGTATTACTGTATATAAAGGTTGTACATTTGTGTATAAACAAGTTTTCTTGGAAGATCTTTTGTGGTTCGCTCTTTAGCATTCACCCTTTACATTCATTGTAGAACCATACAAAGAATCTTCCAATCTTTCATCCAAAGAGGAGTACAACCTCTATAAAAACACAGGGGGATTCATATCCTCGTGAGATTGACCTTAAGACCATAAAACAATCTTTTAGATCAACACTAGGGCGTCCGATAATAGGTAGGTTCTACCACACAAGTTACAACACATAACAAAGAAAGAGTGTTTAATATGTCACAACTTGGTAGGGTTGACCCTAAGGTAAATAAAACTAAATAAGGCCAATAATGCATAAATATGATGCAAATCCCTAACCCTATATGCTAGTTAAGAATTATTACCTCAAAATTCAAATGAATGATGAATTCGATAAACCACCAAATAAAGTTTTATCCATCCTGCAAAACTCAAGAGAACCCTCAAATATAGAGTGTAATCATGACTTAGGGGGGGAAATAGGGTAACAAGTCTATAACAATGGAGTATTGTAACCAATTTACCATTCACTTGGCCCTACGCACTGAAGCATAATGGGGATATGTTGGTAAGACCAACTTTTTTTTTTATGTTTTTAAAAAATTTTAAATGTTTTTATAGTTTAAGAGGTATATGATTTTTTCTAGATGCGATGTCGAGTAACTAATAGTTGTTATGTGATACAAATGTGGGCCAACTACATCCAAATGGAGTGCCTCAAAACCATCGTTGATGTAGATATGATTAGAATACAGAACCAACATGAGTGTTTGGATAAGTGCAATGAAACATCAAGTGTCTAGCTCACAGAATCCCATAAACTAATCTAAATTATATTTCAAAGTGTCTACAAAGGCACATGGTAGGATTACTATCAATATGGAAGTGGTTACTTCAATAATTAGCCACAATAGTGATATGTTATAATGATGGTTATGTTGATTCAGAGGACAAGGAATCATCTACCTAATATTTCTTATGATAATAGACATATGTAACCACATTTTGTATCACACGAGGCTATAAAGCCTATGTGTTTGTACTCGACATTATATATTATGGACATGATGTGTTTCTTTACTCTATTTATA
>JASDQU010012085.1:122226-133432 GCA_032191745.1 Picea mariana
TTCTCCCTTCTTATTTCAGGAATCCAGGCCACTAACCCCTTTGAAGGAAACAGATAGGTTTACATCATTAACGGTCATAATGGTAACAAAAATAATGTGTAACAGAGAGCCCCCCAAAGTATGAAGTTAGAACAGAGTGATAGTTGAAATACTTTGTCGAGTGTGTGTAGGGAACAAGGAACACGTCGGTCGGAAACCTGCCAACAAACAAGGAAATACATTACAATAATATATCATCACTGAGGTAGGCATTCCCATACTCATAACATAAATGACTCGAAGCATAGATGTCAACATGCAGAGATCCATGTCAAGTAAGACAGGTCATGGCCACCAAACATACACTGTGGATCCATGCCAATATGACTCAAATCTTAATATAGCCACCAAAAATACACAGTGGATCTATGTGTTAAAGACTCAAATTTGAACATAGCCATGAGACATACATTGTGGATCTATGCAACAGTACAATATGAATATACTCCAACACAACCTGAATCTGTCAGAAAGGATCCAGGGTCTTCATCTCCACCACTCTATAGTACGAATCTAACCATGTGAATACATGTGCTGAAGTCAAACATGGTAGAAACCACTTGATTATCGGTCATTAATGGATACCGTTAACAAGTGTGAGGGAAATCACCATTAATGTCAATGACTCCCAAGGTACACTAGTACAATCCAACGGGTGCGAATTAATGAGCTGAAGTCGAACACTCGATGGAATCTCTCGATCAAGGGTCAATAATGGAAACACATTGTCGAAAGCGAGGAAACCTGCCATTGAGGCATGCAAGTTCCAAGGTAACAATTAGTTTCTAAGTCTAATTCCTGGATAATGAGTTGAAATCGACAGTAAAAGACTCGTCACAAAAGGACCTTAACGTATCCCCCATCAATGACACGAAACGTGTAACAAGATTTGAAGTAGATGAGAGTAACCAGTGACTTGGGACTGACTCAGGGATCGCCAACGCAATAGAAGGCTTAAGGACTGTAGACACTCCCTTCAAAGAACCAATAATTTCAAGGTGCTCAAATTCATAAAGTTTCATTAGTTAATGGATGAACAAAAATCCTTCTAAAAATCAGCCTTGGGGTAGAGAGACCCAAGACTAACCAACAAACATGTGAGAGGTAGTTATAGTAATCATCCATGAAACAATCACTCAAGGTGAAATATGCATCGTACAGATGAGAAACCTCCAAGGCAAATAACACTAAGATCTACTATCTACTGTAGGTACCACAAGCACTTCCCACTTGCAATCACCTATGGGGAACCTAGGAATGGTCACTAAGGTTAAAAAAAATCACTATTGGTAGGTGGTGGAACTATCCTGGGTTAAGATTTTGTGTTGGAAAAACACACAATACTTCATCCTACAACCAAAACTTTAGCAAGAAGGTGTCGCTCTTAGTATCATTCCAGTTACACTAGCATCCCCTATTACACATCCACCCACCAACAGAAGTGTGAGGGGATGTCTCAAAACATAAATTGGATTGACCTAGTGCTTGACTCTCATGTCAAAGTAGTTTTCCCAACAAATACCTCTTTCTACTACTAAATTTTGTACTCTTTATTAAATTGCTAGTTTCATTTTGGTGGCCTGGGAGAATTAAATCTCCAAACCTACATGAAGGCCCTATCATTTAGACTATTGTTGGTAAATTATAACAATGGAAAACAAGTATAGTTGAATGTAGATTAGTGTTTCTTTTAAGGGTTGTTGATTACTCAAAGGTAACAGAGTGACACTCAATGATGTTTTGAGACTCAATGATGTTGATTAATAAAGAAGTTGACAAATGTACTTGCACATTTATGTTTTTCTTCCAAATGAAACAGTGCAAGTCTTGAACCTATTTGAAATTCCAACAAGAACAATAGGCTTATCTTGATGTTTCAATTTCAATAACAAACCTATTAATAATCTAGTATAAGAGCAACAAGCAGCTGGAAATACCATTTCACAAATGAACTCAACAAGATTCCCTAAAGAATGCACAAATAATTTTTATTTTTTTTTTTAATTTCAAATCACTCAAAAGAAATCATGCAAACTCAAGCAACTTAGCAAACATATTCTTACCATAGTGTTTACTAAGAGCCAAGATATTACTAAGATCAAAGCCTAGTTTGATCTAATCCTGGAAATTTGTAAATTTGCATTTTGGATATTATTAAACAAGGGAGGTGGGGGGGTGATGTTGATTCTTCAAGCATTCCTTTACTATACATCAAGTTGGATGGAAATAACTAAACCATTTCAAAATTTTGTATACATAATCTGTTAATTAATTGAGGATTCTTGAAGATAGTAAAAGTTAAGTAACTACCTCCTATTGATGTTGTAGATTTAGCAAAGTTTGAGGCATGTGATGAAGACACATAGTATATCATAAACTTTACTATGACGGATGATATTATTCCTCAAATTAGGATCCTGAAGATTTCACACACTATATGGACCACATTACAGAATCTATGTGAGATGTTGTAACATCCCCACTATAATCCCCAGTTTAATTAATGCATAATGTAGACATGAATATGGTTGTGGCCAAACAATGTAATATGCGAAATGTATTTTCTGAATTTTAATAAATATAATGTGATACCAACTATTGGGAATAAGGTCAAAAATGGGGGTCGATTAATCCACAAGAGAGGGGAATGCCTAGAGAGTGTCTAAGACGGATCCCAAGCGGGGAATGGTTTATGGGTATTAATCCAACCCCAATTTTCTGAATTTTACTATCAATTGAGGGAAACCTCCTATTTATGTTTGAGTGTATGAGAGCCCAATCATTAAACTCATGTAAGAGGGTGGGTGTGAGGGTCACATCCCATAGTTATTGGAAAGCATAGAAAAGAAGCAATCAACATTGGGCAGAGTGAGCATTCAATTGTCTTGGGAAAATACAAGAAATTTGTATGGAATGTTATAGGCAGTTTTTACACAATCAATTAGGGAATGAGCAACAAGGCAGAGTAGGAAAAGAGAGCACCAAAGCTTAATAAATAAGGTTGAGTGAATTTAGGAGCATGTTGGAGCTGGAAAAAGAAGAACCTAGTTGTCAGGCCTAAAGAGTGGACTCCTGAGTGAGTTGCACTGTAACAACAAGTGATTGTTGTTGGTTATTGGTAGTTTTTCTGGCAGTGAGTTCCCTGGAGTTCTCAGCAGAGAGATTCCTAGTTGTATGTGGCAAAGAGAGCCTGATAAAAGAATGGGACACTTGATAGACCGAGAGCAGTGAAACAATACATTCCTTGGGTTGGGCATGCCAAGGGGAAGAGAGCTTGAAGGAATTTGGGATAGTTGTAGGAGAATACCAGTGGGTTGTGTGTTAGTGAGTTGTGAGTGGATTGTGAGAGACACCCTTGTCTGGTGGATTCCTAGCCCCAGCTCGGGGGTGAATTGTTGTTGAGATTTAGAACAACGGGTCCATGGTTGGGTGGAACGTTCTTCCCAAGCAGTTGGTTTCATAAACGTTTTATAAAAGATAAGTCTTTATTTATTTCCTGAGTTATTTGTCGAGTTTAATTTTCATGCTTAACTTTGTGTATGGTGAATGGTTCTTGTTGTTGTGAATGAGTTAATTGTTGCATTCATGTTCATTTAGCATGTTGTAGATGTATTTCATTATGGGTATCAAAATATGGTTTAAAATATTAATTAAATTGTAGTTGTTAAGATACAACAAGAAAATTAGCAGAAATATTGATTTATGTGTGTATAATTTCACAGGTAACATTCCTCGGTTATGTTGGGGGACATTACATTATGGTATCAGAGCAAAAGGTTGCAACATTGACCTGCAGAAGCCTCCTACATGATAGTTGAAGTTGTTTGAATCAAATTTTTATGTGGAGTAAAAATTAATTTGCTACAAGACATTGTTGGATAGAGAAATTCTTGTGGTTAAGGTTGTTATTCATCCATGGAAATTGTGTCCAAGGTAATCCCCATGGTATGGGATTTCTAATGAGACATCGTTAGTTTAATTTGGACAACCTGATCAAAATTTATGTTGTCCAGAAGGTTGAGACTTAGGGGTCATCGATCTCGCCCCACGAGGATTCCCAGTCGTTGATCTGCAATGGGACTTATTTATTCCACATGCATTGGAAGGGGTTCATCTGAGTGGTTTATAAGAAAAAGGTAGCCCTCGGTTACTTGTGGGTGAAACACATAGAGTCACGCAACCTTGTGGAGAAAACATGCAATATTAATTTTGGCTCGTTTGCCCGGTGGATCGACATTGAGTCTGTTTGAATGGAAGTTACACATGGTGGTTGGTGTCCTAGTGTCCCGGTGGGTCGATGGCCCGATGGATCGATGTCAAGACCATTTGGTTGAACTTGCATGTGTTTGGACGAGGGCTCGGTGGTTTGGTGGGCTGGTGCCTCGGCGTTATATTAGATTTATTCAGTTAGAAGTGTGTACCAATATCCTGATGGGTCGGTATACCTGATATGCTTGGTCGATCGAATCGGACCAAAATCGTTTGGGAAAGTTGGATCAAAGTTGAGTGCGGTAGCCTGGTGGGTCGGTAGCCGATGCGACATTACTCACTATTTGTTGTGAGGAAGGTATTCGGTGGCCAAGAAAATTGGTTCCATGGTGGTTTGATATGCCCGGTAGTCAGGTGGACTCGGTCGAGATCTAAGAGAAATCCGATGAGGGGGAAGGAAGGTGCTTTCCCCGGTGGTCGGTAGTCTGATATGCCCGGTGTCCGATGGATCGAACCGAAGTTCAAAAAAGAGAAGGGAAGTATTTACTCAGTGTCTAGTGGTCCAGTGTCCTGTTAGGTCGGTGGCTTGGTGAACGAGAACAAAAATCAGTGCCATAAAAGTCAAATTATCAGAATTTTTTAGTGTTTTTGAAGGTCACAAACTTGTAGGGAATTTTTGAGGGCCTAAACAACATTTTTAGAAGACCATTTTTTCTAGAAAATGTGTGAACTTACACATGGTTTCTTCTTCTAAAATGAAAGAGTGTGAGGAGATCTTTCCAATGAGCTATTCTAAGCGGAAAACAGAGTTTATATGAAGAAATTACAGCTAAAATAGTCAAGGGTAAATTTTAGTACCATATTTCTTTTAGAGGGCGTAAATCTTAGCCCGGAAATTGGTTTAGGGCCTAGGAGTAGTCTATGGAAAGCTCATGGACTATAGAAGTCATCAATAGAGACAAATTTGAGTTCTACGTACATAAAAATGTGCTGGCAGAGAAAGAACACACATGTAGCATGTAGTGTTAAAAAGGGAAAAATAAATAAAACTTTTAAAAACCATAACTTTCTACTCGAAACTCAAAATTGGGAAAATGACCAGTCAATGGAAAGGTTTTTAGGAGGAGAATCCGTCCATTAAACCATAAAATTAATTTGAGCAACATGTTTTTCTGTCAACTCAAAATAAGATGATTGGTGGCATTAAACGACAAAAAAATTATGTTTTTATCCAAATTGTGTTTGTATATATTTTTATCTAATATAAATTTATTTGCATGCACATTTTCTGCAGAATTTAGAGGTTCAGAAAGGTAGTTTGGTTCCTATATGAGAACTAAAACTATGGAATATTCCCAAGGGTCCTACAGTCATGAAGACGAATTCATAGGTTTGCATGTCAGCCTGGGAAATGTTGACACGAAGTCTAATGGAAGGAGAGATAGACCTGAGCCTATAGCTATTAGGAATCTACAGAAAGAAGTGCATAGTTATAGGGTTGATAATGAAAGGATTATGAAATCTCAGAGAGAGATACTTCAGAGCTTGAACATGTTGTAGAAGTAAGCCAAGAAATACTTTGTCACCAAGCAAGAATCAAGTGTTAAACAAGTCACAACATCTAAATCCCATAATAAGAGGGATGAGCATGGGAATGACAGGAAATCAAGGAGCAGGAGCAGGTGCCATCATTCTTGGGGGAAATACACTAGAAGAGCTCATGCAAGTTTAGAGCCAGTGAGCAGCCCCAAGTGTGTCTCATGTCATGAGATAGAGGAGAAGGCCTAAGGGATACACCTTGCAAGGTGAACTTAGGAAAATAAAGCCACCTACTTTCAATGGTGAGCACGGGAAAGGAGAAGAGGTCGAGTCCTGATTATTGGAAATGAAGAAATATTTACAGCTGCATGATTACCCCTCAAGGGTAGAAACAAGAATTACAACCTACCACTTGAAAGGAAAGGCATCCATGTGGTGGGATCATCTTAAGTAAGCCAAGCATATTGATGAGAACAAGGTCTCATGGAGGCAGTTTAAAGGATATTTCCAAGAGAAATATTTGTCTGAGCATTACTATGAAGGGAAGATGAAAGATTTCTTTCAACTCAAATTTGGAAGCATGATAATGGATGAGTACGAAAATAGATTCTTTTAGTTGTTGAAGTATGTGGAGTTCAGAAAAGATGAGAAGCTCAAAATCCAACGGTTTCTTAGTGAGTTACCCTCTTTCTACAATGACAAGATACAATATGGTAACCCCAAGAATTTGGAGGAGACCATAAGGAGAGCAAAGCATCTTTATGAGCATAGCAGAGGGAGGCCAATCTTCCAAAAGAATTGGAATGACAAGATGAAAGGAAAGAGGAATGAAAGGAAAAAAAGATTTAAGCCACCCCTTTTCAAGAACAACTCCCAAGCAAATTGGAAAGGATAGTTAGCCCAAAATTAGCACAAGATAACATATTCATTTGGGAAAAGGCCAAGGCGGAAGCCTGTACAATGTTGGGGATGTGAGGTAAATCACTTATATAGGAACTGCCCTCACAAAGGTGAAAGAATGAGGACTATTCACAACATTCACGAGGCTAAAACAATGGAAGACATGGGAGGAAGCATGCCAAGGATTTATGTAGCCTTGGACAACAAGCAAGCAGAATATTAGTCCCCCGTGATTGAGGTGGAAGGTAAGATCAATAATCATGCTATAGCAATTTTAATTGATTCTAGAGCTATCCATAGTTACATAAACTCTAACATTATTGAAAGATTTCACTTATAAATGAACAAGCATAAGAAATCTTGGTTAGTTCAGTTAGCCACGAGGGCCAAGAGAAAGATCAATGAGTTGGTTAAAGATTTCCCAATAGACATGAATGGATTCAACATGAAGGTAGATGTGAACATTATACCTTTGGGTTCATATGATTGTTTAATTGGCATGTATTGGATAAAAAACACCATGTTGTCCTAGACTATTACAACAAGACCATGACATTTCTTGATGAGAATGGACAACAAAGAAAGATTCAAGGCATTCCAAGAGTTGTAGTTGCTAGAGAGATTTCAACCATGCAACTGAAAAAGAGTTTCAGGAAAGGATGTCAATTTTTTACATCCCATATGGAGGAGGCAACTAGAGATAAAGTGGCAAGTCTTGAATACCATCCAGTCTTAAAAGATTTTAAAAATGTTTTTGAGGAAATCCAAGATGACCACCGAAGAGAGACATTGATTTCTCTACTGATTTTGTGCCAGGAATTTCCTTAGAGTCCTAGACACCCTACAGAATGGGCACACCAGAATTGAAAGAGTTGCAGGTGTAGCTTGAATGATCCAAAATAGATCCAGGAAGGCCAAAATTTCAAAGTTCTCGGAATCAAACGAAACTAGCGCCATTGTGTAGGGCTCATTGTGCCAATTCCGGCCATATTTTTTTTTCCAGAAAATGGACATCGTATACGAAATTTATCGCGTTTTGAAATTTTTCCCAAACAGGCAAAAAAAAGTCAAATTCAAAAGTTAGAGGTCCTACTGTCGACGTCAGCATGATGTCATGATGATATCATCATGCTAACGTGGCAACACTAGAGGTTGACACATGGCAGGATTTTTTGGCATTTTCAGGCTGAGTTGGCACGATACGGATTTGACATGTGGACTGTACGGACATTGACGTGGCCCAATGACTGTCTGACACGTTGCAGGGTACGAATGACACGTGGCAGGAAGGTTGATTGTGCAAGATGACTGGCAGGTTGACTTGGCAGATGACTCAGTTGTCTAGACCAATCATAGGGTGACACATGGTCCAATCATAGGGCACCACGTGGCATCCCAAATGAGGCCAATAAGTTCTGGTCAAAAATCGTTTGGCACTCTGGCGGAGTCGAACCCGTGACCTCTGAGCATGGGCAACGAGTTCACAAAAGGGGGCGAAATGACTTGGCTACTATGGTTTTTATTAAATCATATGATGCATATCGGTTTTAAATTTGATTTGGGCATGGTTTTTGGGATAAGCCCCGGTCAACGAGGGGCTAGCCCGTGACTAGAGCATATGACTAGGGAACTAGACTAGGAGCCAGTTCGGGGGTGCGCATGTGTTTGACCCAGCCCGAGGCCACATGGCACTAGCACACGACCAGGGGCAGAGGAATAGGGCGAAAGTGCTTACCGCATTGCCATATGGCAACAACATATGACCAAGAGCCTACGAGTAGGGGGTTGGCGCACATTTTTTCCCAGAAGTGGGTTTCTGGACTATAGTTTGGATTTTTATGCTGATTTTAGCCTAATTTTTGTGGATTTTGAGCATTTTTGGGGGATCTGGAACCCTGTTTTTAGGCCAGATCTTGGGAGGAAGTTGGGAGGTGAACCCCAACTAAAATCCTATATAAACCAGAGGTTTTTGGTAGCCATAGAAGGTTCAGAAACAACATAATGTTGAAGAGTTTGGAAGCTTAAGCCATTTTTATGCAAGGAAGTCATTGAGGAAACGAACTTTGGAGGCCATTTCCGGGAGCTACGCTCAGCATTTTCCAGTCCCGTCACTTGTGTTAGATTTCTGTGGTTGAGAAGAACACATCCAGACCAGTTTGTAATCCATTTGACCCATTTCTGATGTATTTTTGAAGCATTGAATATTAATAAGAAATCCTCCACCACTGAGACAAAGGCTCGAAGACATAGGCAACCTTGTCGAACTCCATTAACAATCTTGGCGTTATGGTTTGTTGTTCTTAATGTTTACTTTATGTTCTATATTATTTATGATGGCTGCAACATTCTTTCATTAAAATATTCTTCTTCTCTTAATTCCTAAGTGGTAAATCAACTCATGCATAAACTTAACCAAAGTCTTTAAAAGATCAATTTCGGATCATTGAAGAACTTTTGAAGAAGGCATACATACACCCAAGTGTGTCACCTTAGGGAGCCCGGGTTCTTTTTGTGAAGAAGATGGAACCTTAAGGTTGTGTATTGATTTCAAATAGTTTAATAAGGTCACTATAAAGAACAAATATCCTTTGTCGAGGTTTGATGATTTATTTGATCAACTGAAGGGTGCAAGGATATTTTCCAAGATATGCTTGAGATCAAGTTTATCATCAAGTGAGGATAAAGAAGAATATATCATCAAAACAACGTTCAGAACAAGATATGGGCATTATGAATTCACGGTAGTGCCATTTGGACTATCAAATGCACCGATTGTTTTTATGTGTCTAATGGATGGAGTGTTCAAGGAGTACCTAGATAAGTTTGTAATTGTTTTCTTAGATGATATTCTCATCTACTCTAAGTTTGAAGAGGAGCATGAGAAACATTTAAGAATGGTGCTAAATTTTTTAAGAGAACATAAATTGTATGCCAAACTAAGTTTGTGCATCTTTTATCAAAAGAAGATTCACTACTTGGGGCATATTATTTCAGCATATGGGATATTAGTTGATTTAGAGAAGATAGAGGCCATCAGATGATGGAATGTTATGATAAAGAACATTCAAAGAGGATATGCACCCATATCTCAAGGTTATGAAGAAGACATTGTATTGATAGGAAGCAAAAAAAAAATGGTATTGAGTGCACATTGACAACAATTGATTATTGTAGCAAACTATGGCATTTAAAGCATGGACACTTCAATTTCTCTAGTTTAATTCTGATTTATAAATTGAATCTGGTAACATGGATACCACAAACACAAGGTTGTAGAGCTTTGGGAAGCTTGTATTCTTGGCAAGCAAACATGGGAGGGTTTTCCTTCTAGAAAAGCACGACATGCAAAATTAGTACTCAAACTTGTACATACCGACCTATGTGGCCCCATGAGTATGCCACTTATTGGAGGTCAGTTGTATTTGATGACCTTCATTGATTATTACATGACAAAGGTGTGGATTTACTTCCTATATAACAAATAAGAGGCATTTGAAACTTTCAAACGGTGAAAGGCTCTAGCAAAAAAATCGAGTGGTACATTTCTAAAGGTTATAAGATTTGGTAGTAGTCGAGAATACAAATAAAATGATTTTGATTCATTCCACAAAAAACATTGTATTGAGAGGCAATTCACAACCTCTGACGCACCTAAACATAATGGAGTTGCAAAGCATAAGAATCATGTCATTGGGGACCTAGTGTGTTGTATGTTGAAGTACACAAATTGATTTCAAAATTTCGGTTGAAGCTTAGAACTCCACAATATATCTAATTAATAGAAGTTGGGCTATAAAGTTGTTTGGAATATTACACCAAAAGAGGCATGGAGTGGCCACGAGCTTAGTATTAAGCATTTGTGTGTTTTTGGAGGCCTCTATTATGTGCATATTCCAAAGGAATTGTGATACACAAAGTCATCTAATAAAGCAATTGTATGTTGTTTAGGTATGAAGAACAATCAAAGGCGTATCAACTATGGGACTTACGCAATCAGAAACTTTCAATAAAGCATAGTGTTTTTTTTTATGAAACATGCACGATAGACTCTAAGAACTTCGTTGATGCATAGGGCATCATTGTTGTTCATACTTTTGAAAAGATTGAATTCCCTAAATATGAATCAAAGACTGATTGATCAAATATTGCGTAGAGGACACCCAAGTGGTTGGCGAATATACTTGAAGATTGTGGCATAAAACTTAGAGCAACTGAAGGAGTGAAGACCAAAAGATAGGAGTAGATTGAGAACTCACAAAAAAGTAAATTGGTCTTAGAAGAAGTGAACAAGTGAAGTCACCTTTGGTCAATTATGCAATGATGATTGAATTTTTTACCATAGAAGAACCAAAGATCTATGAAGAGGTGACAGGGAAAGGTGAGTGGTTTGATGTTATGCAACCATAAATTGATTTTATTAAGAAGAATAAAAAATGGAGTTAGGTTGAGTTGCCATTAGATAAAAAGGCAATTGGTTGCAGATGGATATTCATCACTAAGAATAAGTTTGATGGCAGTG
>JASDQU010012085.1:134494-145389 GCA_032191745.1 Picea mariana
CCTTAATGTTGACAGGTTCCTTACAACAATTCCTTTCTTCACACACACTTCTAATCCACGGATTCTGAGACTATAGATCTGATAGCTACTCACAATCTATCTTGACAAAGCAAAGCTCAAAGCCAACATACAAGCTCTGAAAACTCCAAGCTACAAAACTCAATAACAAGCCAATCTAACTTTCTCCATGAGAGCTCCTCTCCTTTTATAAGATGGAGAGGATAAGGTGAGGAGGTTAGGATGATCCCACTAAATCATGAAAGCGAGTAAGATCCAAACCGTTCGGAGGCCACCTCACCATAGAAGCTTCTCCTTCTAGAAGCATTGAGAAGACGCTCGATTTTCCCACGTACAGGAATTTCCACAATCTAACTTTAGAGCAGGGTGCGGAAATCAGGCATCGCCACACCCTGCGTATAGTGCAGCCTGCGGAAACTTCCTTAATAGGGTTTTTAACAAAGGGAAATGTAACTTCTTCTCTTAGGAAAAGTTCTTCTCCCTTCTTTCTTCAGGAATCCAGGCCACTGACCCCTCTGAAGGCAATAGATAGGTTTACATCATTAACGGTAATAAGGGTAACAAAAATAATGTGTAACAGAGAGCCCCCCAAAGTATGAAGTTAGAACAGAGTGATAGTTGAAATACTTTGTCGAGTGTGTGTAGGGAACAAGGAACATGTTGGTCAGAAACCTGCCAACAAACAAGGAAATACATTACAATAATATATCATCACTGAGGTAGGCATTCCCATACTCATAACATAAATGACTCAAAGTATAGATGTCGACATGTAGAGATCCATGTCAAGTAAGACAGGTCATGGCCACCAAACATACACTGTGGATCCATGCCAATATGACTCAAATCTGAATATAACCACCAAAAATACACCGTGGATCTATGTCTTAAAGACTCAAATTTGAACATAGCCACGAGACATACATTGTGGATCTATGTAATAGTACAATATGAATATACTCCAACGCAATTGAATCTGTCAGAAAGGATCCAGGGTCTTCATCTCCTCCACTCTATAGTACGAATCTAACCATGTGAATACATGTGCTGAAGTCAAACATGGTAGAAACCACTTGATTATCGGTTGTTAATGGATACCATTAACAAGTGTGAGGGAAATCACCATTAATATCAATGACTCCCAAGGTACATTAGTACAATCCAATGGGTGCGAATTAATGAGCTGAAGTCGAACACTCTGTGGAATCTCTTGATCAGGGGTCAATAATGGAAACCCATTGTCGAAAGCGAGGAAACCTTCCATTGAGGCATGCAAGTTCCAAGGTACCAATTAGTTTTTAAGTCTAATTCATGGATAATGAGTTGAAGTCGATAGGAAAAGACTCGTCACAAAAGGGCCTTAACGTATCCCCCATCAATGACACGAAACGTGTAACAAGATTTGAAGTAGATGAGAGTAACCCGTGACTCAGGACTGACTCAAGGATCGCCAACGCAATAGAAGCCTTAAGGACTGTAGACACTCCCTTCAAAGAACCAATAATTTCAAGGTGCTCAAATTCATAAAGTTTCATTAGTTGAGGGATGAACAAAAATCCTTCTAAAAATCAGCCTTGGGGTAGAGAGACCCAAGACTAACCAACAAACATGTGAGAGGTAGTTATAGTAATCATCCATGAAACAATCACTCAAGGTGAAATATCCATCGTACAGATGAGAAACCTCCAAGGCAGATAACACTAAGATCTACTATCTACCGTAGGTACCACAAGCACTTCCCACTTGCAATCACCTATGGGGAACCTAGGAATGGTCACTAAGGTTAAAAAAAATCACTATTGGTAGGTGGTGGAACTATCCTGGGTTAAGATTTTGTGTTGGAAAAACACACGATACTTCATCCTACAACCAAAACTTTAGCAAGAAGGTGTCACTCTTAGTATCATTCCAGCTACACTAGCATCCCCTATTACACATCCACCCACCAACCGAAGTGTGAGGGGATGTCTCAAAACTTAAATTGGATTGACCTAGTGCTTGACTCTCATGTCAAAGTAGTTTTCCCAACAAATACCTGTTGCTACTACTAGACTTTGCACTCTTTATTAAATTGCTAGTTTCATTTTGGTGGCTTGGGAGAATTAAATCTCCAAACCTACATGAAGGCCCTATCATTTAGACTATTGTTGGTAAATTCTAACAATGAAAAACAAGTATAGTTGAATGTAGATTAGTGTTTCTTTTAAGGGTTGTTGATTACTCAAAGGTAACAAAGTGACACTCAATGATGTTTTGAGACTCAATAATGTTGATTAATAAAGAAGTTGACGAATGTACTTGCACATTTATGTTTTTCTTCCAAATGAAACAGTGCAAGTCTTGAATCTATTTGAAATTCCAACAAGAACAATAGGCTTATCTTGATGTTTCAATTTCAATAACAAACCTATTAATAATCTAGTATAAGAGCAACAAGCAGCTGGAAATACCATTTCACAAATGAACTCAACAAGATTCCCTAAAGAATGCACAAATAATTTTTTATTTTTTTTAATTTCAAATCACTCAAAAGAAATCATGCAAACTCAAGCAACTCAACAAGCATATTCTTACCATAGTGTTTACTAAGAGCCAAGATATTACTAAGATCAAAGCCTAGTTTGATCTAATCCTGTAAATTTGTAAATTTGCATTTTGGATATTATTCAACAAGGGAGGTGGGGGGGTGGTGTTGATTCTTCAAGCATTCCTTTACTATACATCAAGTTGGATGGAAATAACTACACCATTTCAAAATTTTGTATACATAATCTGTTAATTAATTGAGGATTCTTGAAGATAGTAAAAGTTAAGTAACTACCTCCTATTGATGTTGTAGATTTAGCAAAGTTTGAGGCATGTGATGAAGACACATAGTATATCATAAACTTTACTATGGCAGATGATATTATTCCTCAAATTAGGATCCTGAATATTTCACACACTATATGGACCACATTAAAAAATCTATGTGAGATGTTGTAACATCCCCACTATAATCCCCAGTTTAATTAATGCATAATGTAGACATGAATATGGTTGTGGCCAAACAGTGTAATATGCGAAATGTTTTTTCTGAATTTTAATAAATATAATTTGATACCAACTATTGGGAATAAGGTCAAAAATGGGGGTTGATTAATCCACAAGAGAGGGGAATGCCTAGAGAGTGTCTAAGACGATTCCCAAGGGGGGAATGGTTTATGGGTATTAATCCAACCCCGATTTTCTGAATTTTACTATCAATTGGGGGAAACCTCCTATTTATGTTTGAGTGTATGAGAGCCCAATCATTAAACTCATGTAAGAGGGTGGGTGTGAGGGTCACATCCCATAGTTATTGGAAAGCATGGAAAAGAAGCAATCAACATTGGGCAGAGTGAGCATTCAATTGTCTTGGGAAAATACAAGAAATTTGTATGGACTGTTGCAGGCAATTTTTACACAATCAATTAGGGAATGAACAACAAGGTAGAGCGGGAAAAGAGAGCACCAAAGCTTAATAAAGAAGGTTGAGTGAATTTAGGAGCATGTTGGAGCTGGAAAATGAAGAACCTGGTTGTCAGGCCTAAAGAGTGGACTCCTGAGTGAGTTGCACTGTAACAACAAGTGATTGTTGTTGGTTATTGGTAGTTTTTCTGGCAGTGAGTTCCCTGGAGTTCTCAGCAGAGAGATTCCTAGTTGTATGTGGCAAAGAGAGCCTGATAAAAGAATGGGACACCTAATGGACCGAGAGCAATGAAACAATACATTCCTTGGGTTGGGCATGCCAAGGGGAAGAGACCTTGAAGGAATTTGGGATAGTTGTAGGAGAATACCAGTGGGTTGTGTGTTAGTGAGTTGTGAGTGGATTGTGAGAGACACCCTTGTCTGGTGGATTCCTAGCCCCAGCTCGGGGGTGAATTGTTGTTGAGATTTAGAACAACGGGTCTATGGTTGGGTGGAACGTTCTTCCCAAGCAGTGGGTTTCATAAACGTTTTATAAAAGGTAAGTGTTTATTTATTTTCTGATTTATTTGTCGAGTTTAATTTTTATGCTTAACTTTGTGTATGGTGAATGGTTCTTGTTGTTGTGAATGAGTTAATTGTTGCATTCATGTTCATTTAGCATGTTGTAGATGTATTTCATTATGGTTATCAAAATATGGTCTAAAATATTAATTAAATTATAGTTGTTAAGATACAACAAGAAAATTAGCAGAAATTTTGATTTATGTGTGTATAATTTCACAGGTAACATTCCTCGGTTATGTTGGGGGACATTACATTATGGTATCAGACAAGAAGGTTGCAACATTGACCTGCAGAAGCCTCCTACATGACAGTTGAAGTTGTTTGAATCAAATTTTTATGTGGAGTAAAAATTAATTTGCTACAAGACATTGTTGGATAGAGAAATTCTTGTGGTTAAGGTTGTTATTCATCCATGGAAACTGTGTCCAAGATAATCCCCATGGTATGGGATTTCTAATGAGTCATCGTTAGTTTGATTTGGACAACCAGATCAAAATTTATGTTGTCCAGAAGGTTGACTCTTAGGGGTCATCGATCTCGCCCCACGAGGATTCCCAGTCATTGATCTGGGATGGGACTTATTTATCCCACATGCATTGGAAGGGGTTCATCTGAACGGTTTATAAGAAAAAGGTAGCCCTCAGTTACTTGTGGGTGAAACACATAGAGTCACGCAACCTTGTGGAGAAAACGTGCAATATTAATTTTGGCTCGATAGCCCCGTGGATCGACATTGAGTCTGTTTGAATGGAAGTTATGCATGGTGGTTGGTGTCCTAGTGCCCCGGTGGGTCGATGGCCCGATGGATCGACGTCGGGACCGTTTGGTTAAACTTGCATGTGTTTGGACGAGGGCTCAGTGGTTCGATGGGCCAGTGCCTCGGCGTTATATTAGATTTATTCAGTTAGAAGTGTGTACCAGTATCCTGATGGGTCGGTATACCTGATATGCCTGGTCGATCGAATCGGACCAAAATCGTTTGGGAAAGTTGGATCAAAGTTAAGTGCGGTAGTCTGGTGGGTCGGTAGCCGATGCGACATTACTCACTATTTGTTGTGAGGAAGGTAGTCGGTGGCCAAGAAAATTGGTTCAATGGTGGTCCAATATGCCCAGTAGTCAGGTGGACTCGGTTAAGATCTGAGAGAAATCCGATGAGGGGGAAGGAAGGTGTTTTCCCTGGTGGTCGGTAGTCCAATATGCCCGGTGTCTGATGGATCGAACCAAAGTTCAAAAAGGAGAAGCGAAGTATTTACTCGATGTCTAGTGGTCCAGTGTCCTGTTAGGTCGGTGGCTTGCTGAACGAGAACAAAAATTAGTGCCATAAAAGTCAAATTATCGGAAATTTTTAGTGTTTTTGAAGGTCACAAACTTGTAGGGAATTTTTGAGGGCCTAAACAACATTTTTAGAAGACCATTTTTTCTAGAAAATGTGTGAACTTACACATGGTTTCTTCTTCTAAAATGAAAGAGTGTGAGGAGATCTTTCCAATGAGCTATTCTGAGCAGAAAACAGAGCTTATATGAAGAAGTTACAGCCAAAATAGTCAAGGGTAAAATTTAGTACCATATTTCTTTTAGAGGGCGTAAATCTTAGCCCAGAAATCGGTTTAGGGCCTAGGAGTAGTCTATGGAAAGCTCATGGACTGTAGAAGTCATCAATAGAGACAAATTTGAGTTCTACGTACATAAAAATGTGCTGGAAGAGAAAGAACACACATGTAGCATGTAGTGTTAAAAAGGGAAAAAATAAATAAAACTTTTAAAAACCATAACTTTCTACTCGAAACTCAAAATTGGGGAAATGAATAGTCAATGGAAAGGTCTTGAGGAGGAGAATCCGTCCATTAACCCATAAAATTAATTTGAGCAACATATTTTTCTGTCAACTCAAAATAAGATGATTGGTGGCATTAAACGACAAAAAAAATATGTTTTTATCCAAATTGTGTTTGTATATATTTTTATTTAATATAAATTTATTTGGATGTACATTTTCTGCAGAATTTAGAGGTTCAGAAAGGTAGTTTGACTCCTATATGAGAACTAAAACTATGGAATATTCCCAAGGGTCCTACAGTCATGAAGAGGAATTCATAGGTTTGCATGTCAACCTGAGAAATGTTGACACCAAGTCTAATAGAAGGAGAGATAGACCTGAGCCTATAGCTATTAGGAATCTGCAGAAAGAAGCGCATAGTTATAGGGTTGATAATGAAAGGATTGTGAAATCTCAGAGAGAGATACTTCAGATCTTGAACATGTTGTAGAAGTAAGCCAAGAAATACTTTGGCACCAAGCAAGAATCTAGTGTTAAACAAGTCACAACATCTAAATCCCATAATAGGAGGGATGAGCATGGGAATGACAGGAAATCAAGGAGCAGGAGCAGGGGCCATCATTCTTGGGGGAAATCCACTAGGAGAGCTCATGCAAGTTTCGAGCCAGGCAGCAGCCCCAAGTGTATCTCATGTCAGGAGATAGAGGAGAAGGCCTAAGGGAGACACCTTGCAAGGTGAACTTAGGAAAATAAAGACACCTACTTTCAATGGTGAGCACGGGAAAGGAGAAGAGGTCGAGTCTTGATTATTGGAAATGAAAAAATATTTACAGCTGCATGATTACCCCTCAAGGGTAGAAACAAGAATTACAACCTACCACTTGCAAGGAAAGGCATCCATGTGGTGGGATCATCTTAAGTAAGCCAAGCATATTGATGAGAATAAGATCTCATGGAGGCAGTTTAAAGGATATTTCCAAGAGAAATATTTGTCTAAGCATCACTATGAAGGGAAGATGAAAGATTTCTTTCAACTCAAATTTGGAAGCATGATAATGGATGAGTACGAAAATAGATTCTTTTGGTTGTTGAAGTATGTGGAGTTCAGAAAAGATGAGAAGGTCAAAATCCAACGGTTTCTTAGTGGGTTACCCTCTTTGTACAATGACAAGATACAATATGGTAACCCCAAGACTTTGGAGGAGACCATAAGGAGAGAAAAGCATCTTTATGAGCATAGCAGAGGGAGGCCAGTCTTCCAAAAGAATTGGAATGACAAGATGAAAGGAAAAAAGGATTTAAGCCACCCCTTTTCAAGAACAACTCCCAAGCAAATTGGAAAGGATAGTTAGCCCAAAATTAGCACAAGATGACATATTCATTTGGGAAAAGGCCAAGGCGGAAGCCTGTACAATGTTAGGGATGTGAGGGAAATCACTTATATAGGAACTGCCCTCATAAAGGTAAAAGAATGAGGACTATTCACAACATTCAGGAGGCTGAAACAATGGAAGACATGGGAGGAAGCATGCCAAGGATTTATGTAGCCTTGGACAACAAGCAAGCAGAATATTAGTCCCCCATGATTGAGGTGGAAGGTAAGATCAATAATCATCCTATAGCAATTTTAATTGATTCTGGAGCTAGCCATAGTTACATACACTCTAATATTATTGAAAGATTTCACTTATAAATGAACAAGCATAAGAAATCTTGGTTAGTTCAGTTAGCCATGAGGGCCAAGAGAAAGATCAATGAGTTGGTTAAAGATTTCCCAATAGACATGAATGGATTCAACATGAAGGTAGATGTGAACATTATACCTTCGGGTTCATATGATTGTTTAATTGGCATGGATTGGATGAAAAACACCATGTTGTCCTAGACTATTACAACAAGACCATGACATTTCTTGATGAGAATGGACAACAAGGAAAGATTCAAGGCATTCCAAGAGTTGTAGTTGTTAGAGAGATTTCAACCATGCAACTGAAAAAGAGTTTCAGGAAAGGATGTCAATTTTTTACATCCCATATGGAGGAGGCAACTAGAGATAAAGTGGCAAGTCTTGAATACCATCCAGTCTTAAAAGATTTTAAAAATGTTTTTGAGGAAATCCAAGATTATCACCGAAGAGAGACATTGATTTCTCTATTGATTTCATGCCAGGAATTTCTTTAGAGTCCTAGACACCCTACAGAATAGGCACACCAGAATTGAAAGAGTTGCAGGTGCAGCTTGAATGATCCAAAATGGATCCAGGAAGGCCAAAATTTGAAAGTTCTTGGAATCAAACGAAACTAGTGCCATTGCGTAGGGCTCATTGTGTCAATTCCGGCCATATATTTTTTTTCCCGACAATGGACATCGTATAGAAAATTTATTGCGTTTTGAAATTTTTCCCAAACAGGCAAAAAAAAGTCAAAGTCGAAAGTTAAAGGTCCTACTGTCGACGTCAGCATGATGTCATGATGATGTCATCATACTAACGTGGCAACACTAGAGGCTGACACATGGCAGGATTTTTTGGCATTTTCAGGCTGAGTTGGCACGATACGGATTTGACATGTGGAATGTACAGACATTGATGTGGCCTAGTGACTATCTGACACGTTGTAGGGTACGGATGACACATGGCAAGAAGGTTGATTGTGCGGGATGACTGGCAGGTTGACTTGGTAGATGACTCAGTTGTCTAGACCAATTACAGGGTGACACATGGCCCAATCACAGGGCACCACATGGCATCCTAGATGAGGCCAATAAGGTCTGGTCAAAAATTGTTTGGCACTCTGGCGGAGTCGAACCCATGACCTCTGGGCATGGGCAACGAGTTCACGAAAGGGGGCGGAACGACTTAACTACTATGGTTCTTATTAAATCATATGATGCATATCGGTTTTAAATTTTATTTGGGCGTGATTTTTGGGATAAGCCCCGGTCGGCGGGGGGCTAGCCCGTGACTAGAGCATATGACTAGGGAACTAGACTAGGAGCCAGTTTAGGGGTGCGCATGTGTTTGACCCAGCCCGAGGCCACATGGCACTAGCACATGACCAGGGGCAGAGGAATAGGGCGCAAGTGCTTAGCGCGTCACCATATGGCAACAACATATGACCGGGAACCTACGAGTAGGGGGCTGGTGCACATTTTTGCCCAGAAGTGGGTTTCTGGACTATAGTTTGGATTTTTATGCTGATTTTAGCCTAATTTTTGTGGATTTTGAGCATTTTTGGGGGATCTGGAACCCTTTTTTAGGCCAGATCTTGGGAGGAAGTTGGGAGGTGAACCCCAACTGAAATCCTATATAAACCAGAGGTTTTTGGTAGCCATAGGAGGTTCAGAAACAACATAATGTTGAAGATTTTGGAAGCTTAAGCCATTTTTATGCAAGGAAGTCATTGAGGAAACGAACTTTGGAGGCCATTTCCGGGAGCTACGCTTAGCATTTTCCAGTCCTGTCACTTGTGTTAGATTACTGAGGTCGAGCAGAACACATCTAGACCAGTTTGTAATCCATTTGACCCATTTCTGATGTATTTTTGAAGCATTGAATATTAATAAGAAATCCTCCGCCACTGAGACAAAGGCTCGAAGACGTAGGCAACCTTACCGAACTCCGTTAACAATCTTGGCGTTATGGTTTGTTGTTCTTAATGTTTACTTTATGTTCTGTATTATTTATGATGGCTGCAACATTCTTTCATTAAAATATTCTTCTTCTCTTAATTCCTAAGTGGTAAATCAACCCATGCATAGACTTAACCAAAGTCTTTAAAAGATCAATTTCGGATCATTGAAGAACTTTTGAAGAAGGCATACATACACCCAAGTGTGTCACCTTGGGGAGCCCGGGTTCTTTTTGTGAAGAAGATGGAACCTTAAGGTTGTGTATTGATTTCAAATAGTTTAATAAGGTCACTATAAAGAACAAATATCCTTTGTCGAGGTTTGATGATTTATTTGATCAACTGAAGGGTGCAAGGATATTTTCCAAGATATACTTGAGATCAAGTTTATCATCGAGTGAGGATAAAGAAGAATATATCATCAAAACAACGTTCAGAACAAGATATGGGCATTATGAATTCATGGTAGTGCCATTTGGACTATCAAATGCACCGATTGTTTTTATGTGTCTAATGGATGGAGTGTTCAAGGAGTACCTAGATAAGTTTGTAATTGTTTTCTTAGATGATATTCTCATCTACTCTAAGTTTGAAGAGGAGCATGAGAAACATTTAAGAATGGTGCTAAAATTTTTAAGAGAACATAAATTGTATGCCAAACTAAGTGTGTGCATCTTTTATCAAAAGAAGATTCACTACTTGGGGCATATTATTTCAGCATATGGGATATTAGTTGATTTAGAGAAGATAGAGGTCATCAGATGATGGAATGTTATGATAAAGAACATTCATAGAGAATATGCACCCATATCTCAAGGTTATGAAGAAGACATTGTATTGATAGGAAGCAAAAAAAAATGGTATTGAGTGCACATTGACAACAATTGATTATTGTAGCAAACTATGGCATTTAAAGCATGGACACTTCAATTTCTCTAGTTTAATTATAATTTATAAATTGAATCTGGTAACATGGATACCACAAACACAAGGTTGTAGAGCTTTGGGAAGCTTGTATTCTTGGCAAGCAAACATGGGAGGGTTTTCCTCCTAGAAAAGCACGACATGCAAAATTAGTACTCAAACTTGTACATACCGACCTATGTGGCCCCATGAGTATGCCACTTATTGGAGGTCAGTTGTATTTGATGACCTTCATTGATTATTACATGACAAAGGTGTGGATTTACTTCCTATATAACAAATAAGAGGCATTTAAAACTTTCAAACAGTGAAAGGCTCTAGAAAAAAAATCAAGTGGTACATTTCTAAAGGTTATAAGATTTGGTAGTAGTCGAGAATACAAATAAAATGATTTTGATTCATTCCACAAAAAACATAGTATTGAGAGGCAATTCACAACCTCTGGCGGACCTAAACATAATGGAGTTGCAAAGCATAAGAATCATGTCATTGGGGACCTAGTGTGTTGTATGTTGAAGTACACAAATTGATTT
>JASDQU010012085.1:163981-182414 GCA_032191745.1 Picea mariana
GAACATGAGGGTCCTCACATGTTTTTAGACCTTTTTTAGTATTCCTGCTCCTACTACATGAACTATCAGTTTCTTTGTTTTTTGGGGGGAGGCTAGCGGGCCACTAGTGTCATTTTGGTTTGGGTTTGACTGGTGTTATTTTTTGGATTATATCCTTTGTGGGGATCTTTTATAAGATTTTTGTAGTGGATATTAGCACTTGATTGCGATATTATAGTCTTGTTATGCTTTGCAATGGGAAAGGTTATCCCTGGATGTATTTGGGCATTTGATGTTGATTTTCTTTTAAAAGAATAGTTTATATTTAATACAAATATAAAGCGTATTTTTTTGTGGAAAAAGAAAAAAATAGTTAGATGGCAACATTAAAGATAATAATCGAAGCTATAAGAGGGTGTGTCATCACCCTCGATCTTATAAACCTAAAATAAGGAAATTGTCGAGGTAGTTTGTGTTTGACATAATTGAACTTGAACATCACAATCCTCATCTTTATAATTACTTGATGTATAAAGTATTATAAAATCATATATGGTGAATTTAAACAAGATATAGAAGATCTTGAATACAATAAGTGAGCCCTGGTGTTGCAAATCGTTGTGAGCCATAGGTTGTAAGTGTTTCAAGTTGTGAACCAAAAGTTGTGATGTTTATTGTGTGAGCCATAGAGTTGTAGATTGATTTAGTTGACATTGTTGTTCTAGAGGTATAGATGTACCTTGTGTAACTCTATTGTACATGTTGCGGTTTTTCTATTCACACTAATTCACTTTTTTGCACATTCTTTTATGAGTTATTTTTTTGTGATAGTTGGTACACTTTTATTTTGATTTTATCTACCATTAACTATGTTGACATATGAGAAATATGTCGACTTAGTTGTAGTGATGTTGTTAACATTCTTGAGTGTTATTTGTTATGAATTAGTGCATGCTTGGTGTAATCTGCAATTTTGTGAAAGGAACTTGCTATGTTGTACTTGGTTGAATAGGTTGTGTACCCTAAAAAATACAATGGTATCATGGATGATTTATTTATTAAGGTTGGGAGTGTTTATCAAAATGCGTGACACTTAGTAATACTTTTCCAAAAAGGGTTAGAATTGTGTAAAAGTTCAACCATGCATAACAACTACTTCTTTCCAAAAGAGTTGATGTTGTAGTCTCGTACTTTGGATCTGATAATGGAGAAAAAGGGGAATATGATGGGGAATGGAAATATGAACAACAAAGGAGACCTTTTGAGGGATCTACTCAAAGTGAAATGGTGTTGAAACCATTGGGCTATGGCATTGAGATACTCCTCCAATAGGGTCTGAAGTGTGGATGGAGAAATCTAATAGGGTAGTGTGTTTGCTACAAATCATGTTGATCAATCTCTCAACTTAATACCAAAGACCACAATCAAAGCATTTGAATAACTAAATGACAATCTATTAACATCCAAAAAAAATAGACAAATCACGTAAACAAAATAGTGAATGATTTCACTACCTAAAGTTACTTAGTTCCAACAACGTTTGAGCAATTTGTCATTAATCATTCAAGGTTTACAAAGAAACATCAAGGGATCGACATTAAGATCGCTTCATCAATTTCTCCCTTGGACACAAATTTTGGGAATACAATCCACTAGCAACATACAAGTAGTGGTGGATCCTTGATATTCTTGGATCAAATGTTGGAATAACAAGTATAAGATATAGAAGGGGAAGAACAGATGGGTTGATCTGCATATTGTCATGGATATTCCACTGGATAGTTCATCACAACAGATCTAATAAAAATACTAAAATCTTTACTATGAAGGTTAATTTCCTTTAGATCTCAGACTCTTTAATTACTAGTTTTCTACTTAAAATGTATGACATAGTTCAAATGTGAAAAATAGAGAACATAAATAAATAGACATGCACCATTCACAAATAAAGACAAGATACAACCTAGGAAACTCAATACGAGAGAAAACCCAACTAGAAGGTGAGGTCGCTCTACTCTCTTTTCTTCAAATACAAGTATAAAGAAAGAGGCACTCTTTGTGGAGTTGCATTCGACACTGTGGCATGTACAGCTGCTACAAAATATATCCTCCTTTGTTATGTTTAGAAAATACCACTCTCAACTATTATGCTCAGATATGGAATAATATACAATGCAAACGAATGGAACCCCCTCTCCTCCTAGTGGCCCAATATTTAACATAGCCTGATAGCCACCTAGGGGTAGGATTTTGACTTCCTCAACCCTCAATTGTGATAACGTTTTGGAACTTTTGGAATCTTCTTGAAAATCCATATGTAGCTAGCCATGTATGCATGAGTAATGGGGGATGATGTGGCATCCTCTTGTACCATGGTGGTCAACACGGTAGGTCAACTTGCGGGAGGCATAACTTTTGCATACAAGCTTCTATTGATGCAATTTTTGCACCGTTGGAAATGTCTCAATGTGTGGAATAGCATCATGGGGTCCCAACTATATTTAGGAAAGTTTTGACACCAAAAAATGTCATTTGATGCCTCAAAATGGATTTGGAAGGTTTCAAATACTAATTTTCCAAACTAGGACATGTCGTTAAAGTGACCCTGCAAGCTTATTCCCCCAACTTTTTCCACTCTGAAAGCATCGAGATAGATGAAAAATAAGATAGTGACCCAATTTGGATCATACCTCCCCATTTAGGGAGAATTTTGGTCCCCAAAAGCTTTACTAAATGAGCTAAGGAAAATTTTCCTCTATCTTCTCCTTGGAGTACCACTTTTCTTTGCTTGGAAATTGTCCTTTCAACCCAATCTGCCAAAGGTATTGCTGCCACTGTCTTGTAGTTTTGGAATTTTTTTGAAAAACTTTGTCCTATGCCAACTCTCCCTAAGCATATGGTGCTAAGTCCTCTATGAAAGGTAGGACCTACTCCTCGTCCTAATCCAACATGGAGGGCTCATAGAGTTTGAGATTCTCCACATTCACTAGTGAGTAAATGCACATGTATGGGGGTAGACTGAGTCTTTACGAATTATCTCCCACCTTCTCTAATATATTGAAAGGTCCATACCACATAGCCTTTATCTTCTTGCCATGACCCTATAGTCTTTCCTTATTCAATTGTAACCAGACTATGTCTCCCACTTTAAATGACTTCTCGGTTTTGTGTTGATCATGTATGGCCTTGTATTTTTCTTGTGACTTCCTCAGCATCTCCTGTACTTGCAAATGGATCTTCCTAATCTTCTCAAAAAAAAATTATGCTCATAATGCATCTCTTGTGAGGTCCTCCCTCACTCCTCCTTGCTATCCACATACAACATCCAAGGGTGAAGGTGGCAACTAACCAAAGCAAGTTTCAAAAGGTGACTTACCAATAGAAGTGTGGATTGATCTATTATAAGAGTGTTGTATGTAGATCATATTTTCATCCCATGTCTTCAGATGCTTTTGATTGTAACCCCTCAAAAGCTACACCAAAGTCCTGTTGATGACTTTTTTTTTCCCATTTGTCTATGGATGGAATGTTGTAGACCTCTTCAACTTAGTGTCCATCTTCTCCCACAATGTAGTCCAAAATGTACTGAGAAATCTGGTATCCTTGTCGGAGATTATGTTCCTTAGTATCACAAAGTGTGCCCAGGCCTGTTCAAAGAACATGTTTATTGTTTCTTGACCTTTGATGGTATTTTTACACGGCATGAGAATGCACATCTTGTTGAACCTGACAACTACCACTAATAGATAGTCATGCCCCTTCTTGGTTGTTGGTAAACCTCCCACAAAATCCATGGAAATGATTTCCCAAGGTCAAATGGGTATAGGTAAGCAATGGTAAAGGCCTTGTTTCCTATTTCTGGGTTCGTTGGTACAACAAAGCATACATCCTATAATATATCATGTTATATCTTCTTGCATTATGGGCCAGTACACATACCTCTGTAAGTTGGAAACCATCTTCCCAACACCAAAATGTCCTACAACCTTGGAAGTGTGAGCCTCTTTGGTAAGTTGCAGTCATTCACCTTTAGGGACACAAAGCTTGTCGATCTTGTAGAGTAAACGATTTTGGAAATGATATTCAACCTTGTTGTCACCTTCTTCTATGTGAATTTGGCCCTGTAGCTATTGAAACACCTCTTTGAAGTCCTCGTCTTATGTGTATGCCTCTATATATGCATCATGGGTAAAAGGCTCCATGTGAATCAAAGTTCCCAAAGTTGTAATATTGGATGTGTGTGACCTTGAAAGCATGTCTTCCAACATGTTTCTGTTTCCCTTCTTATACTTGATGACTAGGTGAAATTGTTGTAAAAATCCCATCCATTTGTAATGTTTGGTTTGTTGTAGCTTACTCTGGGCTTGCAAATACTGCAGCGGTTGGTGATCTGTGTGGATGATGGTCTCCTTGCCTATTGGATAGTGTTTCCACTTCTTGATAGCTTGAATCAGGGAATAGAGTTCCTTGTCATAGATAAGGTGGTTGAGAACTACCCCATGAAATATTTCAAAATGATAACATACATGCCTTCCTCCTTACATTAAAACTGCTTCTATGCATACCCACTTGCATCTATCTCCACTTCAAATGAATTTTGCAAGTTTGGTAATGCGAGAACTTGTGCTTGACTGATCTTTATTTTAAGATCATTGAAAGCCTTTTGTTGATTCTTCCCCCACTATAAATTCTTACCACTCACTATTGTGGCATGGACTGGTGCAACCCCTGCTGAAAATGAAGCTATGAACTTCCACAAGTACTATGCTACGCCAAAAAAACTCTTAACTTTAGTGGCATTTGTAGGAAATTGCCATTTCATGATGGCCTCCATGTTTGCGAGATCTATCTTGAGCTTCCCTCCACTAATCACATACCCCAAATACACCAAAGACGGTTGAGAAAACTCACATTTATTGAGGTTAGCTAGCAGTTGGTGCTTCTTTAAAGTATGTAACACCTGCATGAGATGTGAGATGTGCTTCTCCTAAGTAGCATTATAAACCAATATATCATCCAAATAGACTATAGCAAATGAATCTAGATATGTGCGTATTACATAATCCATTAGTCTCATAAATGTAGCTAGTGCATTACATAAACCAAATGGCATGACCAACCATTCATACAAACCTTTCCTTGTCTTGAAGGCAATCTTCTAGGTGTCTTCTTCCTTGATGTGTACCTGGTGGTATCCTGATTTGAGATCCAACCCGGTGAAATATTTTACATGCAACAACTTATCTAACAGATCATCAATCTTGGGCAGAGAGTACCGATTTTTTAGTGTAATCTTGTTCAATGCTCTATAGTCGATACACATTCATCAAGTCTCATCCTTCTTTGGTACAATTATGATAGGTGAACCACAAGGTAAGGTGCTTGGTCAAATCACACCTTGCTCCAATAGTAGTTGCAACTGCTTCTTCACTCTATTTGCTTCCAAAACGAACTGTCTGTACAACCCAATATTCGACAATGGGGAGTCTAGCAATAATTGTATTTCATGATCCACTTCCCTCTCGGGTGGTATCCCTTTAGGCTCCTGGAACACTCCTGTGTATGTCTGTAGCAACTCCTCCAACTGATGTTTCTTCTCTTTAGTACACCCTTCAGGGATGCCTTTGTTGAAATATTGTAACTCCAAAGAGTATTCTATTTATTATTGAGTTAGTATTCATCAGATCAACCCCCTTTTGTGGATTGATCACGTCGGGCTTTGTACTTGACCAAATCCCCTTTTGTGGATCGGTCAAACCCTAATTATATTATGCAAATTAGGAAGTCGGCCCCCAGGCCTAATTAAAGTGGTTTTAACCATTAAGAAGAGAAGTCGGCCTTGCCCAGTGAAGAGACACCTTTCCAACGCCTATCAGCTAGTATAAATAAAGGAGGCTAGCACCTCATTTGTTCTCTCACTCATTCACTCATCAAGTGCACAAGTTTGGTAGCTACAATTGGGAGAAGAAGGAAGAGATAGACGCATTGCTAAGTGTTGGATATTCTCTAGTGTTTTGGTTTATTGTCTTGGCATTATATTAGTTATCTATATTAAGGAAGTTTTTGTTGGGTTTTCTCCCCCATGAGGGTTTTCCAGGATAAATGTTGTGTATCTTGTGATTGTGTTTCTCTTAGTGATCCTACCTATGCTATTGTTATCTAGTAAATTGAAAAGAAACTTAATAATAGCTCAAAACTTAACATGGTAGCAGAGCTAAGCTAAAGAGAACACCTTTCACTGGATAAGAAAAAACGTCATTGTTGTCATACAAGAAAATTAAGGCTTTTTATTGAAGAGGAATTTCTGCCTAAAACTCATCAAGGAAGTGCACCCTAGCCTAGTGAACTCTTTGGCAACCTCAACGCACTTTTTCAGTGGATAGAACTCCCGAAAAGTGAAACCCTAGTTTTCACTAGTATCAGAAAACCAAGAAACCAGAACCAGTAACAGAAGTACTAGTCCAGAATTCCGCAGGCCCAGTGTGAAGGGGAAAATTTTGGAGTTTCTAAAATATGACTGCTCCTGGCTACTCACCTCAGCCAAGCGCACCTCCTGGTATGTTCACATTTAAATTTTGAGCATTTTCAATTTTTTGTCATTTTCCTAGCTCCAGGTCAAGATGTATGCAAGCACTAAGCTTGTTGACAAGCTAGAAGGTGTGGATAACTTTCATAACTGGAAGCATAGGATTGCACTCATTATTGAAGAGAATGACCTAGCAAGATTCATTAAAGAAGATGTACTAGAACCTACCAATGTTGCAGCTAAAGCAAAACACCAAAAGGACACGGTTAGGTCCAAAAGAATCATTGCACACTCTATTAAAGATCACTCGATTCCTTGGGTGGATTCAAAGAAAACTCCAAAAAAAATGTTTGATTCCCTAACCAGAATGTATGAAGGCAAGAACATTAACCGGAAGATGAATCTAAGAACTCAACTCAAAAGTACAAGGATGCAAAAAGGAGAAATAGTCCATGAATATTTCTCTAGAATATCACAATTCAAGGAACAACTAGAAGAAATTGGTGATACTCTGGATGAAGATGAACTCATAATGACAACTCTTAATGGTCTCACAAGACCTTGGGATGTGTTTATCCAAACCATGTGTGCCAGAAAGGAGGAACTGCATTTTGACAGTCTATGGGAAGAATGTATTCAAGAAGAAGCAAGAGTAGCTAACCAAGAAGTAGTACTATAAAGGAGGAAGGAAGAGGTCTCACTTCGAGAAGGAAACTTATCAACATAAGGGGCCTCACTCCCCAAATAAATTCATCCATAAAGAATCTCACCCTCCAAGGAGATTCTAGAAGTTTCAGAAAGTTCAAAGAAGAGAAAAGGATTTCTCATCCTAACAATGTTACCATTGTGACAAAATGGAACATATTGCCAAGAATTGTCCAGCTAGACGAGAAGAATAGAAGAAGAGAAACAAAAGGCATCATGCCCATATAGTTGAAGATGAAGAGCCACCCACAAAGATGATAAAAGAACAGATTGAAGACTATGTCTTAATCTCTGCCCTCTCAGGATCAGTGTCACCTGGTGAGGATACTTGGCTCATAAATAATGGTGCTTCCAAGCACATGACAGGTCAAAGAGACATTCTGTCTAGCCTTACAGAAAATAACTTTCCCCATAAAGTTACACTTGGAGATGATTTTCAGTGCCCTATCAAAGGAGTAGGAGAGTCAAATTAAAAACTTGAATCAGGGACCCCAATGAAAATGAAGGGTGTATTATATGTACCAGGTTTGACAAAGAACTTACTTTCTATCTCAGCTTTAGATAAGAAAGGCTTCAAAGTTTCTTTCATAGATGGAGAAGTTCTTATGTGGCCTAAAGGAAAAACCATAGAAGATGCAATTATTATTGGAACAGAAGAAGGTGGCTTGTATAAGCTAAAAGGTCACTTAGAAGCAGCCTTGACTCATTCCATTGAGAATCCATGTGAACTTTGGCATAGAAGACTAGCTCACATCAACTACAAGGCATTACCATATGTAAGCAAGGTAGTCGCAGGTCTACCAAAATTCAAGGTTGACCATGAAGGTGTGTGCAATGGATGTGCACAAGGAAAGAACATCAAGAACCCTTTCCCGAAGAGCGACATTAAAGCATAAGGAGTCTTAGAGCTCATCCACTCATATGTATGTGGCCCAATGCCATCAACCTCCATTAGTGGGTATGTATACTATGTATCCTTTATTGACGACTATTCTCGCAAAACCTGGGTTTACTTTTTGAAATCAAAAGATGAAGTGTTTGGTAAATTCAAGGAATTCAAAGCCTTGACAAAAAATCTCTCTAAAAGAAAGATCAAGATACTTAGGTCAGATAATGGAGGATAATACACCTCAAAAGAGTTTGTAAAATTTTGTAAAGATGTCAAGATCAAGAGGGAGCTCACCACTCCCTACAATCCTGAACAAGATGATGTAGCAGAAAGAAAGAACACAACTATAATGGAAGCAATGAAGATTATGATCCACGATCAAGATCTTCCACTGCACTTATGGGCAAAAGCAACAAGAACAATAGTATATGTACAGAACAAATTATCCCATAGTGCTCTTGGGTTCAAAACCTCTAAAGATATGTTCTCCGGATAGAAGCTAGAAGTAAGCCATCTCAAGATATTTGGTTGTCCAGTATTTGTACACATTCCAAAAGAGAAGAGAACCAAGTTGGACCCTTTAGGAAAGAAGGGAATATGTGTTGGATATTATGAGGTCTCAAAGGCCTTCAGAATTTATATACGAGGTTTCCATCATATTGAGATCAACATAGATGTAACCTTTGATGAATATGCAACACTCAAGAAATCAAGAAGATGCTAGCTTGAAGAAGTATATGAAGAAGAACCTATAGCTCCCAAAGTTGCAGAACTAGTGAGAGAAGTCATAACTTCCCTTGATGAGGAGATTCCAAAAGATCATGACATAATATAATCTCAAGAACCTCCCTAGATGACGATCTCTCACAAGAGAAAGTTAGCTTGGGAAAGGGAACTTATTCAAGATGGAGAAAAGTATGGTGCCCCCAAAGGATCCATGAGACAAGTCAAGAAACCCAATCCATTCCCTAGTTATATGGATTTGATGTGTGATATCTTAGAGAATGATCCTAATTGCTTTGAAGAAGCCTTTCAGAAGAAAGATTGGGTCGATTCTATGACAAAAGAATACCAATCCATTATAAAAATGATGTATGGGAAATAGTTCCTAGACCGAAGAACAAATATGTGGTGTCTTCCAAATGGCTATACAAGATAAAACATGTTGGTGGTGGAAGTATTGAGAAATATAAAGCAAGGTTTGTAGCTCATGGCTTTTCCCAAAAGGAAGGCATTCATTAAAAGAGACGTTTGCTCATGTATCCAGATACACTTCTATCAGAACCATCATAGCCCTTGCAGCTAAGATGAAGTGGAAGTTACACCAGATGGATGTGAAAACAACTTTCTTAAATGGTGTCATTGAAGAAGAAGTGTACATAGAACAACCTCAAGGGTTTGAAGTTGAAGCAAGAAAGACACATGTATGCATATTGAAGAAGGCTCTGTACAGATTGAAGCAAGCTCCTAGAGCTTGGTATGGAAGAATTGGCAGTTTCCTGACGAGCTTGGGCTTTGCCAAGAGTAAATCTGATTCTAACCTTTGCTTCAAGGTTATGAATGATGAGCCTATTATATTACTGTTGTATGTGGACAACTTATTTTTAATTGGAGAAGAAAATCTCATCATTGATTGTAAGAAGAAGCTCGCTGCAAAATTTGAGATGAAAGACCTAGGCCTAATGCACTACTTCTTAGGTCTTGAGGTCTAGCAGAGCCCATAGAAGATCTTACTTAACCAAGGGAAGTATGCAGTTGAAATATTGAAGAGGTTTGATATGTAAATCCATGAATACACCCATGGAAACAAAGTTGAAGCTTCGGGTTGATACTTCGTTAGAGTTAGTTGATGCTACGTTGTATAGACAGATCATTGGATTGTTGATGTGTCTGACGAACACCAGGCCAGATATATGTTTTGATGTGAACACCTTGAGTCAATTTCTGGTAGAACCCATACATGTTCACAATGTTGCTGCAAAACATGTGATGAGATACCTTAAGGGTACATTGGATTTTGGTCTCAGTTATAATGGAGATCATGACTTCAGACTGATTGGATATACTGATTCAGATTGGGCTGGAAGTGTCTCTGATAGAAAGAGCACCTCGAGATGTTGTTTGAGTCTGGGGTCAACCATGATCTCATGACAGAGTAGGAAGCAATCAAGTATTTCTCTTAGCACGGTAGAAGCGGAACACACATGTTCCGCTAGTTTTGAAGCCATATTGCTTCAGAAGTTGTTGACAGGTCTATTTGATATGGGGATGGAAGCAACCATGATTCTATGTGATTACCAAAGTTGCATAAAAATGACAGAGAACCATGTGTTCCATGACAAGTCAAAACACATAGAAATCCGATATCATTACATTCATGATATGGTGCAGAGAGGAGCCATAAAGCTCCATTATGTTGGCACGAATGAATAGGTTGCAAATGTGTTGACCAAGCCTCTGTCTCGTGTAAAGTTTGAGAACTTTCAAGACAAGCTCGGTGTAGTCCGAAAGGACCTCCCTCGAAAGGGGGATTAGTATTGATGCCAACCTTATGCTGAAGGTTTCTAGCCTTGTGTTGATGTTGTTGAGATGCCATCCTTGTGCTGAAGATTTCCAACTTCGTGCTGATGTTTTTGAGATGCCAGCCTCGTGCTGAAGATTTCCAGCTTCGTGTTGATGTTGTTGAGATGCCAGCCTTGTGCTGAAGATTTCCAGCTTCGTGTTGATGTTGTTGAGATTGCAGTTTCATGCTGAAGATTTCCAGCTTAATGTTGATGTTGATGATGCTCTAGCCTTCGTGCCGTGATGTTGTTAATGTTGATGTTATATCAACATTGTGTTGTTATTGATGATGATGATGTATTAGTGTTATACTAATCCATGTTGAAGCCATTCTAGCTCCTTGTTGTGGTTGATGATATTGATGATGAGAAAAACTTCCGATGATTTATAGATATGCCATTTAGTGTTCCAAATGTTGTTAATGTTGTTGTCCTCTCTCTCTCCTGATGATGTTGTAGAATACTCTTCTTATTAAGGGGGAGTGTTGAAATATTGTAACTACAAAGAGCATTCTGTTTATTATTGAGTTATTATTCATCAGATCAATCCCCTTCTATGGATTGATCATGTCGGGCTTTGCACTTGACCAAATCCCCTTTTGTGGATTGGTCAAACCCTAATTATATCATGCAAATTAAGAAGTCAGCCCCCATGCCTAATTAAAGTGGTTTTAACCACTAAGAAGAGAAGTCAACCCTGCCCAGTGAAGAGACACATTTCCAGCGCTTGCCATTTAGTATAAATAAAGGAGGCTAGCACCTCATTTGTTCACTCACTCATTCACTCGTCAAGTGTGCAAGTTTGGTAGTTGCAGTTGGGAGAAGAAGGAAGAGATAGGCACATTGCTCAATGATGGATATTCTCTAGTGTTTTGGTTTATTGGCTATCTATATTAAGGAAGTTTTTGTTGGGTTTTCTCGCCCATGAGGGTTTCCCAAGATCAATGTTGTGTATCTTATGATTGTGTTTCTCCCAGTGGTCCTACCTATGCTATTGTTATCTAGTAAATTGAAAAGAAACTTAATAATAGCTCAAAACTTAACAAGCTTTACTCTTATCAACTCATCCTTAATTTGATTTTCTCCTAAGAAAAGTAAAACATATTTCTTACTGGAACTAATCAATTTCTTGGCTTGTTTGACACTTACCAATGAGATCTTTGACTTGCCTCTATGCACGTTGATGATGTAGGACTTCCCATCCTTGATTAGTTGATATTGGTTGGCACTATGCATGAAGACTGCATCCCTCATATACATGTAGGGGCTTCCAAACACTACTCCACATATGTTAAGGGGCACTACGTCCAATTCTAGTCCATCAATAAAATCAACACTTACAACAAATTTAATCTTGCATTGTTTCGTTACCTTGATCTTTGTATCCTTGTTTACCCAACCTAATGGATAGGGGCTAAGGTGATCATGAATCTCCAATCCAAGCTTGTTGACCAGATCCACTGCTATGAGATTACTCTGTAAACTAGAGTCGAACAAAGCATATATCTTGGTCTTCTTGACCTGAATCTTGATGTGGAGAAGCTTGGTCGTCTCCTTCTCTTCCTGGTGATGAAGGCTACTCATATTCATCTCCTTCTCTGTTGATGTGCATACAATATTCTCATCCACATTATAGTTGATTTCAACTTGATTGCTTGAATATGTGTCTAGAAGATTCTTTTTCTTTGCTTCCTTCTTGCGGTTCTTTGGTTTCAACTCTGGATGTAACTTCCAACACTTTTCCTTAGTTTTACCATCAATATTGCAATGGTTGTAATTGTTGTTGGGATCCTTGCATTGACGTGCAGTGGTTGTCATCTTCTTATCCTTCCCCCCTTTCCACTTCTTCTTCCCCTCTTTGGAAGCTTCCTGGTGCTCTTTCTACTTGGAACTGCTTGGTTTCCCTTTCTTTTGGCCTATGTTTTCCAGATATTGTGCCTGTACACATGTCTCGTCCACTGTCCTTGGCTTGAAAATCATCACTTGCTTTTGTAGATGGCTATGCAGACCCACCAGATACTTGAGGAGTACATCTGGGTTCTTGGAAGAGATACCCAACATGATGGTCATCTTTCTGAACTCGATGGTGTACTCCTATACACTTTACCCTTGCTTCTACTTGAAGTAGTGACACCAGATCCATTGGTCCTCTACATACCCAATAGGGTAGAACTATGACTTAATGAGGATTTTGAAGTCCTCCCACCTAGTTATTGGCGGATCGCCCTCCAACCTAAGTGATTTTGTATGGATTTCCCACTAGGTTAAAACATGGCCCTCTAACTTTAGTTTGGCAAATGATATATTTTTTTCTTCATCTATATGGTGAATGCTGAAATAAACTTCTAGTTGTTGCAACCGATGATTTAGTTTTAATGTATCGATCTCACCTTGGTATGGCTTTATTTCCACTTTCACTTCCATCTTGAATAGTGACTGTGAAGGGTTTATGGCAATGCAACTTGACTACTCTTTCTCGGGTTCTTTTCGCAACTCCTTTTTTGGGTCTTCATTATCTCTCAATTTCCCGTCTGATCTAATCTCTGAGTTCAAGCCTCCAACTTCTTCTAATAGTCCGAGCTGGATTGCTAGAGCTGCCATGAGGAGGGACATATTGCGAGATATGCCAACAACTTTCTCTTCTAGCCTTGCAAATCTCTCCTTTGTTGGATCTCGAGGGTTGTTCTGAACAGACTCGTCGACCATGGCTAGCTGGGTTTTGCGACTTTCTTCTTAAACCAATTCTTGGATCCCTGCAACTTTCCACAAATTCCCCAAGAAAACCCGGCTCTAATGCCAATCTGATCTATAAATTTCCATTGATATTCCACTGGATAGTTTGTCACAACGGATCTAGTAAAAATACTGAAATCTTTAGTATGAAGGTCAAATTCCTTTAGATCTCAAACTCTTTAATTACTGGTTTTCTGCTTAAAATGTTTGAAATAGCTCAAATGCGAAAAATAGAGAACACACACACACACACACCATCCATAAATAAACACGAGATATAACCTGGGAAACCCAATACGAGAGAAAACCCAACTAGAAGGTGAGGCCGCTTTGCTCTCTTTTCTTCAAATGCAAGTACAAAGAAAGCATCACTCTCTGTGGAGTTGCATTTGACACCATGACCTGTATGGATGATTCATAATCTCTCCTCCTCAGTTATGCTCACAAAATACCACTCTCAAATGTTATGCTCAACTATGGAACAAGATACAATGCAAAAGAATGGAACCCCCTCTCCTCCTAGTGGCCTAGTATTTAGCATAGCCCGATAGCCATCTAGGGGTAGGGTTTTGATTTCCTCAACCCTCAATTGTGATAAGGTTTTAGACCTTATGGAATATTCTTGAAAGTCCATACATGGATAGCCCCATATGCGTGAGTAATGGGGGTTGATGTGGCATCCTTTCATACCATGGTGGTCAACACGGTAGGTCAACTTGTGGGAGGCATAACTTTTGCATACAAGCTCTGATTGACACGGTTTTTGCACCATTGGAAAGGTCTTGATGTGTAGAATAGTGTTACATGGTCACATTTACTATTGGGAAAGTTTTGACCCCAAAAAGTGTCATTTGATGCCTCAAAATGGATCTGAAAGGTTTCAAGCCCCAATTTTCCAAACTGGAACCTCCTGTTAAAATGACCCTGCAAGTTGATTCCCCCAATTTTTTCCACTTTGAAAGCATTGAGATAAACGAAAAATAATATATGATCCAATCTGAATCATGGGGACAATTACAAATCTAGAATACGTTAACAAAATTGGGCCAATAGCATAACCCTCTAAGTAGAGGAGGTCAAACCCTTTCTTCATTGGAAGTATGCATATAAATATGCATTAGACTTCTCTTTTAGTTGGTAGAGGTATCCATCTTCATTATGTGCAACCACCCATGTCTATTGCACAAGCCATCCCTTATTAAATCATGCCCATACCTTTTTTCGTGCATCAAGGAATGAAGCACAATATGTTGTTCTCTCATTAAGGCAATCAATCATTCTTTCTTCTAGAGAACTTCAAAATGTATGGAGGTATTAATGCTAATCAAATGTGCATTCATTCTTACGTGCAAGATATGAGCATTCTTACCTACATTGTCCTTATAATTATCCCTTTGCATGCAATAATCATTTCAATGCATTAACCTACATACTCCTGTGATCTATTTTTTTATAAAGGATGCATACAACTTATTAGTCCCTACCAAAGCATATAGCAATGAGTTTGCTATTGATTTGACATTAATTTCCATTGACTTAAAAAAATTTCATGGGAAACCTAATGTTTTACATAAGAAATACAATTTTTTATTTTTTAATCTATAAATTTTTTTTTTTTTAAAACTGTCATTGGTTGAAAAGTTTAAGGCCTTATTGTGGCCTTCACGTGGTTCAAGAATTTACATCAATTACACAATCAATATAACTCATCTTTTAAATCAAATAATTTGGTATGTCCCATCTAGATATAGAAATATTTAATAGCCTATCTTGACGATGGATCGGTTTGATAAGCCATCGTACACCACTTGCAACTCCCGACGAACGAACTAGTTGGTGTACTTGTCATTGGCTACCCAAGAGGCACGTCAAGTTGCAATCTGATGAATGGATTTCCCGAATCACAGCATGAGGGAATATCAATTTTATAATTAATGTTAAACCTCGAGTTATGAGAAGGAAAACGTATTAACCAATCAAAATTCAGGAAAATACGGTTTTTTTATATTCGAAAATACTTTCTTTTATTTCTTAAGGTCAAGTTTAGATTTGTCTAAAAATATTTAAGTCAATATAAAAATCAAAGAAAATTGAATGCTATATATTGCTGCAAAGACAATATAATAAAGAGGGAGATAACAATATTTTATTATATTTATAGTATTTCAATATAAGTGTAAATTTATTTGATATTTGTCTATATAATAATTTAATTGTATATATTATTACAGAAGGAATTTTAAATTAGTATAATATTTTTTAGTATATTATTATTAGTCCCTGCCAAAGTAGGACTATAGCAATGAATTTGTTATTGATTTCACATTAATTATATTGACTAAGGAGTTTGACTATAAATCCACAATTTTCCCATAATGAAATTTAAAATTATGGTAGATTCATGGGTGCATGCTTTACTTCATTTTAGAGAGTGTTCATCTCCATGATGATCATTAAAAAATTGGTCATCTGGGGGTGCCCCTTCTAGTTAAGATTACAATGTCCATGAGTACATCATTGACCATCTTAGGCATATGATATATGCAAATGATTGTCTTAAGTTGTGCTTCATTGGTCCCTTGCACTCCATCCTATAAAGAAGATTAGAACTAAGAACATTGCTTTGTTCATTTAACCATGATGGAAAAAAGGGTACTAATGCGCACTTTCAAGTTATGGGCCTTGGTGTTATATGGTAGTGGTTCGTTGGTCCACATATGTACTATTGGGGTGTCTTGGCCTCTTCATTGTCTCAACTTGCTTCTATGCACATCATTGATATAACAAAATCAAACATCCATGCATTCTCACACTTGCTTGATACTACCTTACCCACAACATGCGCTTTGTTCACATGTCCTTTCTTTGCTCTATACTTGAGTTCTCCCCTTACTAGGGCATTGGTATTTCATTTTTATGATGCTTGATTCATTGAGTATAGGGTCATCAAGCAAGTGGGCCTTTGCTTGGTGTCCCTTTTCTCTATTGATTTCCTTTCCTTTGTGGCCCTTCATCTTTGCTAGGAAAACCAACCATGCTTTTTACATTGATGTGGAGTTCCTTTGCTTAGTGCATTGGGATGAACCCTCAACTACTTTCCGTTGAGCATATGACCACCAAGCATGTGACCTTTTGCTTGATGGTCATGTACTTAGATGCATTAAATCTTTACCCTTTTTTCCTGTGTGCTTGGAGGTTGCATTTCCCCCACTCCATGATTGATTCATCCCTATATTATGCATCCCTTGTATGCATCTACTTGTTAAATGCTTGGTAGCCTTTCCTCTTACTTTGAACTTCACCCCATGACCTTGTTCCTTGTTTGACTATGATGACCTGTGGGGTCCTTCTCCTTAGCTTTTCAACTCTCCTCTATGGCCTTCTTAGAACCAAGCAAGGCTCCATGGGAGCTTGAATCAATGACATACCTAGCAACCTCTCCTTTGATAAGCATGCACGTTCAACAATGATGGAGCTCATTGCTTTTGATCGGATTACCCAACTTGCATATGTTTGTTGCATTGTATCTCGTGTTGCTCATCAATTGGGGAAAAGACCAATTGACAACTACTTTCGTGGAAATCTGGGCCTCAAATTGTAGGAGGCAAATTTGAGCACTAACACATCGTCATGTTCAATCAATGGATTAACAATGCTTTTTTCATTTATGCATTGGTTTGCAATATATTGCATGCAATGGAGTAATCTCAACCACATCTTTCATTTTGTCACGCATTTCAGAGTACTCCGATAGATGTATTTTGGCTAAGTACAATAATGCTAAGCAAAGAAAGGTGCATCATCAAGTGAAGGGAATTGAAGGGTAGAAATTTGCCTAAATGTAGACTTAGTGAGAAAATTGGCTTTTGCTTGATGACTGTGCTCAATGGAAAGATAAAGCATCGTGCTAGGTGAAGAGAAAGGAAAAGGCTTATGCTTAACAGTGAGCACAAGAATTAGCCAAGAGTGTAGGGATAGGTAAAGCCATGAGTAAAGGAGTTCCCACTATACAAGGGAAAGGGCCGCTAAGTAAAGGTCTAGTAGCTTGACATCCCCATGCTCAACATCGAAGAAGCGAAGTTGTGTGCTCACTTGGTGTTCCCCAAGGCTAGTTTACGAATCTTGAGCAAATGAATAGCCTAACCACGACGTGAGGAGAATGGATTGCCGAGCAAAGGGAGCACCATGCACATTGTATTTGATAATATTCTCACATAGGGAGATAGAGGTCTTGCATTCAATTCATGCATTCCACATGTCAGGTTAGAAGAACCCAACCCACACACACAAAAAGGGAAAGAAAGAAAGTATTTTTAATGTCCATGAGGCTAAATATAGCCTATGGGACAGATTGCTTTTCCATCTGGCTTTTGTATTCGACCCTTTTCCTGTGAAGTTTTACAATAACCGCTCCCAGCTTCTCGAAAAACTCTTCGCTGAATAGATTATCCCAAGAACTAGCTGCCAGAATACCTGCATAATTTTCCCTCCTGTCTTTGAAGGCCTCACATTCTAAAATGAAATGTTTTTTTGTTTCCACTTTTCTGGAAGAGCACAAAATACATACTCTTTCCTCCCACATTTCTTTTGGCCTTTTCCAGCGCCCTGTTTCACAACGGAGTTGATGAGAATTAGTCCTTAATTGAGCAATAAGAATTTTAGATCTCCAAGAAATATTGACCCCTATATACGCCTTTTGTTGATGGTTATGAGTGGGGTTAAACTCTTCAATGTAGTACTTCTTCTTTCTCCCTAGCTCTTTCTCCCAAGTACGTTTGTGGAACTTATCCATAACAAAAGTTTTTATCTCTCTATTGTTTGTAGGACACATGCTCAAGCAAATGCCCCATTTACTAAACCATTTATTATTTTGCCGCATCCAAGTCTTCTTTCTTTTGCACAATCTGTCACTAAACACAACCTTAGGCCATCTACCCTCTTCCATTTGTTCAATTTTTTTCAAATACCTTATGACTCGCACCATAGCAATTGCTTCAATAGGAGCAACCCCTGTTTCACTTAACAGGATATCATAAGGAA
>JASDQU010012086.1:17033-35398 GCA_032191745.1 Picea mariana
TGCAGGACTCTTGCAGGCCCGATACTGTTTGTCATATGTTCACTATTTTATGTATGTACTAATACAACCCATGCTCTTCCATTCTGCTCTTATGCAATGGACTAAGCAAACAGCTTGAAATCCCGTTGTTTTTATTAGATGCGCAACACCTTTGATATAATTGGCAGAGTTCTTAACAATATGTCAACAAAATATTTGAATTTAACCAAGTTAGGGTTAAGGTATGAGGATTTTCTGCTGTTTGGAGGGTGGGGTTTGGGTTTGTGGTGGAGGCCAATATGAGATTCTATGACATTCTTCTCTATGTGCAATGGACTAAGCAAATAGCTTGAAATCCTGTTGTTTTTATTATATGGACACCACCTTGCATATAATTGGAAAAATTCTAGCAGAATATTTCAACTAATTGTTAAGTTAGGGTTAGGGTTTCAGGAATTTTTCTGCTTCTGGAGGGGTTGGGTTTGGGTTTAATACAAGGTCTCTTAGCTATCCAAAAGTGGTGCTCTCTTGAGTTTTTTTATGCCTGTGGAAGTTCGAGGGTTTGTGTTTAATTTTGTCGTTTAAAGGGGTGTTCTCTGCAGATTGTGTATTGATTGTTTTTTTTTGCTGGTTAAATGAACTGTGTTATATGTTTTTCTGGTCTTCATCCTGTGTGTTGATAAAATTGTTTTTTGTATATGTTTCATGAACTCGTCATTTAAGTTCTTGTTGTTATAATTACTAGCACAGCTGCTTCACTCTCTGGTGAACGTCGATAGGTATCAGCTTATTCTGCTCAGTGCTAGTCTCGTCGAAATGCTGATTGTCATACAGATTTTATTTTTTTACAATGAGCGTTTCGTATATAAACGGTTAGGGAACCTCACACTCAAGTGTTCGCACATGCTTCTGTATGCCATTTGTGCACGTCCTGAAATCTTGAGCATGAAGGGAGGCTGAAAAAGCCGTCGAAAACCAACTGGAGAGGCGACACAAAACAAAGGGTAAATCATGGGGGAAGCTGACGACGTGTGTCAATTGATTAAAACCTGAGCCTTCAATTTAATGGAGAATAAGCAAGGAAGTTAAACATTTAAACTTGACCCGTCGATTTAAAGGAGATGACAGATATCCCCGGATAAGGAATGGTAGCCGTCAATCGAAAAACAGGTAGGTGGTTGATGAAGAAGAAATGGTCCGTACCGTGATTTGTTTCTGGAGCCGAGTTAACTCGTCATTTAAGTTCCTGTTACTATTATTAGGAGGTAGATGTATGCATATGCAAGGACGACGAAACGCACTTGGCACTGAGCCCCGCTGGCACCCAAGATTTGATTCGTATGGCCTAAAAAACCATTTTCTGACTTGCAAAATCGATTTAAAGCTTTCTGTATATCAACAATATTGGCTTCAGGGAAGCTTATTTCGTTTCTAAAAGTATACAAACTTCACAAAACATGAAAAAAACATATAGCTGACTAACATGTCTATCTGTGGAATTGTAAATGTTAGTCCACACCAGAAGACCAATTCAGGGAGGCACTTTTGTGGTTGAAGGGATTCCAAAACTTTTGTGGTGGAAAAGTACACTTAAATGCCAGAAACACAGTTGTGGCATTGTCAAACGTCCCATGGACGATTTCAAATTAAAAAAAATCACCTTGCTAAAACAGAGGCTTTTGCAGGCCCATGTATAGGATATTGAGAGTTGCAGAGGGGTAGAAGGCAGTTGCATTTTAGGAGGGTCCATATTCATTACCAAAAAACAAAGACCCTGCTAAAATGCAGCTGCCTTCTATCCAAATTAAAACAAACACGTTCATTTTAATAGTTTTTCTTGTATTCGATGATGGGCTGTTAAGGCTGCAGCCTACTAGCGAGCAAGAGGGACATGCGGTAAAGGGAAGAAAGAAGAACCGAGTAAGTTTATGGCACAAAGAAGTCTTATATGAAAACTAAAATTTGTTTTATAATTTGGATTTATGGTTGCAAGAAAACATATTTGTACAATATCACAAGACTTGCCAAGTATACTATTCCAAAATATTTAGAAAAATGTTTCCTCAAATTGTTCAGAACAATGTTACAAAGTAAGGCAAAGTGTAGATTGTATTTCTAAGCTATATGTATTACTCTGTATCTATATACACAACAGAATGTATATAATTTTTGTTTAATGAACCTCAATACTAAACTCAAAACTTGCGTGTGAGGCAATGCATAGGACAATTGAGAGATATTAAGTGTACACCTATATAGTAACCTATTTAGTGTACACCTATATATTATATATATATTTGAACAATGTAACCATTTGAATAGATTGAATTCTAATCGGTATTCTCTTTTTTTTCTTCAAAAATATGCCAATTTACAGATTATACAACTTTGAATAAGTGCATTACATAACTTGATATAAGTGCATTAAATTGTAAATCGAGTAGAATATGTTTAAATCGTACCATTCCATAAAGTATGTTTAGCTTTGGCCACAAAAGACTATAGAAAGTTCTCGCACAATTAGTAACCTATATAGGCTAAACAACTTTGAACAAATAAGTGCATTTACATAACTTGATATAAGTTTATTAAATTGTGAATTGAGTAGAATATGTTTAAATCGTATCATTCCATAAAGTATGTTTAGTTTTGGCTACAAAAGATTATAGAAAGTTCTCGCACAATTAGTAACCTATATAGACTATATAACTTTGAACAAATAAGTGCATTTACATAACTTGATATAAGTTTATTAAATTGTAAATTGAGTAGAATATGTTTTAATCGTACCATTCGATAAAGTATGTTTAGTTTTGGCCTCAAAAGATTACAGCGAGTTCTCGCACATTATTGAGATTACTTTTTAATTAAAAGACAAACATAAATAAAATACATAACTATTGTCTCCATCCAATGGTCATAATAAAAAAACATTGTAACATTTCAATATCAAGAATAATTAAAATATAAAGCCATTTAATCCTATTGTTAGAATGCATTGTAAAGCCATTTAATCCTATTGTTAGAATGCATTGGAATAGAGATCAATGGAATATACTATTTCATTCATATGATACACATGTAAATACATCTTGATGACCTTTGGATTCATTTTCCAAGAGGTCATTTGGACTTTTGATGATGGTTTTCACTCGACTTTCATATTCCAAGTGAATAATACAAAATATACTAACCCTAATGGATTAAGTTTCCAACATTCCCTTTCTTAATCCGTAGGGGTGTATGTGAGTCTAAGAGGAGAGTTGGAATCTAGAAGTGGACAGCCGACAACGATTGAACGTGCTCTTTGAATCTGGTGGTTTTAGGATGATTACAAACCAAATGACTAGCATAAGTTTATGTCTTCTACTAAATGGTTGTGGTGGTTTAAGGAAGACCACAAACTCTGAAACTTGGATGTAAGGCTCAATTGTAGATGTAACATTTCTTGAAGTGCTCTTGAATGGAGGTTTAAAGATGATCACAAATTGTTGTCTAGTAGAAGTTGTAAGTCATCAAGATGTAAATACATCTTGATGACCTTTGGATTCATCTTCCAAGAGGTCATTTGGACTTTTGATGATGGTTTTCACTTGACTTTCATATTCCAAGTGAATAATACAAAATATACTAACCCTAACAGATTAGGTTTCCAACATTCACTCCCTTAATCCGTAGGGGTGTATGTGAGTACAAGAGGAGAGCTAGAATTTGGAAGTGGACAACTGTCAATGATTGACTGTGCTCTTTGAATTTGGTGGTTTTAGGATGATTACAAACCAAATGACTAGCATAAGCTTATGTCTTCTATTAGATGGTCGTGGTGGTTCAAGGAAGACCATCAACCCTGAAACTTGGTTGTAAGGCTCAATTGTTCATGTAACATTTCCTAATTTAGCTAGAAGTCTAAGTCTTTTGCTAATTGGAAGTGCTCTCGAATGGAGGTTTAAAGATGATCACAAATAACTTACTTTTCATATTTGATACTTGTTCTGTGATTATTGTCTCTAATTTCTTCCAAGGGTTTGATGATTGGTTTGGAAAGAGAAAGCAAAACTTGTTCATTCACAACATCTTCATTTGCATTTGTATATGAAGTTGTTTCATTGAGTTGCTCCTGTAGTGGTCGTTGATCTGGATCATCATCAACATCATCATCGAATAGATGATTGTTTTTAACAAAAACTAGTTCAGAATGTTGAAAATTCTTTCATTGAAATTCATCATGAAGACATTGAGTGAGACTTTAAAAGAAGTTCTACTTTGGGTTGCGAACCTTGCAAATAAGTTAGAACAAATTGAAGAGTTGCTTTGTTGAGTATGATCGTGTAGTCTTCAACAGTGATTATTAGAGTATTCAATAACTCTAATAATTCATCTATTCAAGCCATTTAATAATAAAATTCAACAATGGAAACTCAGCAAATAGAGGGTGTCGGTTTCTATTGAAAATGCACCCGTTTGTAATTTAACTTGATTCCAAAAACACACGTAAATTTACAATGCTTCATGCAATTGTTTTTGTGTGTTTTCCATGAGCACAGAGTTGCTGGATGATTGGAGAGCGTGGATATAGATTTGGAAACTATGTCTTTACTAAGACTCTACATCAATTTTTCTTCTTTAACTTTCCTAAGTCGTTACAATATTTGTCGCTTGCAATTGACAAAAGAAAGGTTAATCGACATCAAAAAAATCATGTTATCAACATTTCAAGAGGGGTTTGGGCAAGTGTGATTCATAGATTGTATTTCGAGAATTAAAAACACTAAACATTGATTAATCATTAATGAGAAGTTGCTTTTTGAATTTCATTACACTAATTTTAATTGTACATGTTGTCCTTTATTGTATGGTGGTTGGCACGACACTATAAGCTTAAAATCCTCGGTGTCTTTGCCCATCATATTGAACTTCATTGCGTGGTCTATTAATCATCAACGAGAAGTTGCTTTCTTAATACACTGATTTTAATCATCAACGAGAAGTTGCTTTCTCAATTTTGCATTTAGAGATTGATTTACCGGATTTCAACACAAGTTCTCTCAATTCCAAGCTGCCCAAACGGTGTTAATACATTATCTGCTTTTTAGAGGTGCGAAACCTTAAGAACTGCATCCAGAGTCCGAGAGAGGTTGACTGACATGATCTTCACGGCGACTGCTCGAAGGATTCAAACTAGAGAGCTATTTCATTATCGAGGTTGAAAACACTGATGAAATGGAATAGAGTAACCCTCGGTCGTTAGTTTTCAACGTGATTGAAAATGCCTCAATATGAGGATCGTTTGGAAACACAAGGCTCTATGTTTGTTGATTATCTTCTCGCACACGTACACGTGATCTTGAGGATCTTTTCAACAAAAAATGGAAGAGTTTGTTGATCGGATTACCTCTATGAATGGATTTGAAACACGACTTCGCCTTTGTTGAATTTAGCAATCCTTGTGATGTAGATGAAGTGAAGTACTATCTTAATGGAAGAGATGTGGGTTTGAGCGATGCTTCGGTTGTGGGATTGATGGCCATTCGACTTGACACTGTAAAGCTGGGGATTGGAAAAATAAATGTTACTACAATGGAAAGAACTAGAGATGGTGACTTGGGAGGTGATGGATGGTTTTATGCAAAGAGAGCCACATGAATAGTGTTTCTCAGACATTGCACAAAGAGAGAGAGAGAATGGCTCCCAGAGTTGAGAAGAAGCTTGAGGAGGAATCATCCTTAGAGCTTTCATATGTGTTATCAAAGAAGAAGCAACTCTGATATGACATATCTCAGAGGAAATAACAGAGACATACTGACTTGCATAAAGGTAGAGATGATAGGGGGCATTCTGACAAGGTAGAAAATCAGTATGTGCAAAGATGATATCTCCATGACCTAACATGAATGTGTTCATTAATTTGGTGGTGCTTTCATGATTTAATAAGATATGGGTTTCATACCCTTACAAAAATTTATTTTCGATTTTCATGGAATTGGAAGCTTTTGATGGCCTTTTGTATCTCTCATGACCGCTTGGTCCATCTTGCATGCTTCATTGGCTAAACTGTTTGCCCTTTCATTAACAAATATAAGAACTCGGATATAACTCAATCTTTTTAAATCTTTTTTCCTCTTTATTAATCCTGATTATATTTTTTTCTAGACCAATTTGACTTTGTCTTGATCCTTTCCTCAATGCTTTGATTAACAATTTTGAATCTCCAATGACAATTACTCTTTTTCTATTGTATTGAATTGATTAGTTTCAATCACCAAAAAGAGATAATGCTTCAACGTAGTTGTTTATTGCTCTTCCCAAACCCCAAACAAATGATTTTTCTTCTTTTCCTTTGGGATAAAAAAATTATCCCTCCCACTCCTACCACTCGTAAACATGAAAAATAAATATTAATAAGTATAATTCAAATGAATTTACCTTGAATATATGCTATATTAACAATTTGCGGTTTCAATCTCCGATGACTTAAATCAATGAAAAATGTATATTTAATGTTATTGAAATAATCCATGAAATATATTGCTATTTGAATTGTTATAATTGGTTTGAATATTATTATGTTCAAGTTGTGTTGTGTATTATTAGATTTAAGGATGTTTTAGTTTGGATATCATGATTATGCCCAAATTATATTATATACTATTGAATTTAATCTATGCAATGACTAAGTAATATAACATTATATACTCAATAGTCAATATAATCTATTTTAACAATGATAATTATCTTAACCATGATAATGATGAGAGGAGATGGCCAAAAAGATTTTATCATTTCTACATGCATAACCTCGTATACTAAAACATTTCCTTACAACTTTGTTACAATGCAACATGCATAATCTAACATGTGAAAGTGTTTCGTCATGCCCTCGCTATGTGTGATCGGATACCATGTAGAAGGAGTGAGTTTATCGTAGGGGAACATTATTAGTATTAATGATCAAGTTTGAAGGGCTAATCTTAATTTCAAGTTGAAGGGTATAATTCATTCAACCCTTCCATGATGAAATTGGAAGAGTAGTTCCACTTCAATTGATAAGAGTAAACTAGATACACCCTTCAAAAAAAAAATTCTAAATAAAATAGTCCTTCCAATCATTTAAAATGTTAAAATTTAATGAACGACGAGATAGATAAGTTGACATTTTAATAGAAAGTAATAATAAGCAAACCTTGTAATTTCAAATATAACTTTTTTTGATGGGTTATTTGTACATTACTAATAATAAAAAATCATAACCATTGAACCATGTTTTCTTTGGAGGAATTTCAAATTGTTAAAAATGACAATATAAAACTTTAGACACAATCACAAAATCAAACATTTTTGTGCACACCCATATAAGAGAGGATGTAATCTATGTATCCATATGATACATGAGGCCCACATCTTATATTCATATTTTGAGCATACACCAATCCCGATTAACCATAGGAGTCATGTTCATTCTAGCTCTTATTAGAAAATATGAAATTGTAGTAGATATTGAGGCCTTTATTGAAGGGTGATAATTCTATCAAAATACTATAAAGACAATTAAGAGACCTTACTTATGTTATAGGTCTCTAGGAACATGACAATCTAGCATGACTACATCCATTGCTTATTATTTAGGTTAAGATGTTTATAATTTGGAGCTTCCCAAGAACCAATGAAACTAAAGGAAATTACTCATAAAGAACACCAAGTATGTTATTTCTTTTGAGAATATTGATTATTCACTTTATTTCTCAAACTATGTGAAAATGCGTGAAAAAGTGGGATGTTAGAGCATAATCCCTAATGCATAATTTTGATGATAATAAAAATTATGTTACCTTCTCTCTAGCCTTATTAAGAATCCCACCCAACTTCAAAAAAGTTGTTCCAAGAATTAATGCTACAAAGGACACGTCTCCTTGATTTTGGGCTTTGGATGAGGTAGGGGGAAAGAGAGTTATGGTGCATTCTCATCATATTTGCAAAGTATCATCACACTAATGTCAATGTGGCTAGAAACAAGAAGAAGAAAGTGCAAGAGAATGATAGATAAATATGTATGGAATTAGAAAAGGGGAATGATCATCTTGGTGAACAAAGGAGTGAGGATTTGATGTTGTTATACATTGAATGAACATAATCACAATTATCATTGCTGTAATCCCAATTTTAGGCTTTGTGATGTTGACAAAGTTCGTTTTGTGGAAGTTCATATATAAACTTAATCAAGAACATACAAGTTAGAAAATTTCACCAAGCTTAATAGTGTTTTTAATCCCAAACATAAGCATTAAATAGTTTTATGTGAAACAAAGAAATACTATGCATTATTTTTAAGATGAGTTTGACCAAACTTGTACAAGATTGGTGGATTGTTGAAAGATTTACATTCAATTCTTAGTTATGTGTTTTGTTCCCATTATCTTTTGCATTAGTGTGGATACCATGAATTATATACTAAGTGGTTGAGAGGCCTGCCAATGTGTTAAAATAATAATCATATTAGATTCCAAAGCTATTACCATGTCATGAATTTTAACATGTAAACACATAACATTATGAATGCAATAAAATAACTACAAATCAACATGTTCTATACAATCAGTGAGATAGAATATGTGAACACGAAAAAAGAGAGATGCCTTGATTTGTCCATTGTTTGTTGTTCAAAATTGACATTCAACAACTCATTTGTAATTAATCTTACTAACAAGCTCCCAATTTCATTACTATTTACATCCATAACGTATGATTAATTGTTTTGATTTTATTTTTTTTGTAAATAAAAATATTGTATTTCCTTATAGAGTCTTCATGTCAATAAATTGTTCAAAGTTTGCCACTTGTTCTGCAATATGCATGGAAACCAGAACAGGGGGGCTGCAAAATATAGAGACATGGCTATAACTAGAAACCAAAGTTTTAGAAAAAACAAAAATTCACTGTAATTGATTCATATCTGGACCTGAAAACAAAATGCTTTAAAAACTAAAGGTGCGACGAACCCGGGCTTCCATCATGGTTGTAAGTGAAGACGAACAATTGGATGCAAGTCAAACAATGCTTCTGGGCGGTGCACTGGACAAGGAGTCGAATAGGAGGTCTATGTAGCGACTGAGGATGCTCTGATTGTGGAGTTGGTCCTCCAGGTTCCTGTGCATCTCGAAGATCAGCTAAAGGTGGTCTTCCGAAAAACGGTGTGGGTTGAGAAAAACCTGCTATATGCTCACGACCGTTGCCTCATGTTATGTTGTTGCTGCATCGAATTCAGTCGGTGGGACATTCCTTGTTGTCCAGTCCTTCAGCCAGCTAGGGGGGATTTCTTCCTCGACCACATAGCCACCTGGAGCCATTGTAGGATGTGCCAAGGCGCTGGCATTGTCGAAGGGCTCTAATATTGATGTGGTGGTTTCCAGTGCGTTTGGAGGAATTTCTTCTTCAATTGGGCAACCTCTTGAGTCGATCATGGGGTCGAAAAAGTGAGTTGGTGACTCTTGATTTCCTAGAGGAGGTTGGGGATCTTCAAGCCAATTCTAGTTTGAGTGGGAGGGGCTAACATAGCTGGTTGACAGATTAGTGGGCAGCGAGGGGAATGAGCGATTGCGTCGAGCTATGAAGCTGTAGTATGCCGACCCTCGTTTGGGATTTCCTTGCTCCCCCGACATAGTGTAGTTACGATAGGGAGAGAGGCAGAGAAGCAAACAAAGAACCTGTTCCAGGGAGAAGCAAACTGTGTGCACTTTACAGGTGAGGAGTGGACAATGAATGGACGTTAGTAGGGAGAGGGAAGCCTCTGGAGTGAGATCTTGCCTGTGGAGAGGAGGCTCGGACAGAGAATATAATGCCAAATGGAAATGTGGAATGATTGAATTCTTGTGAGACCTTACCTTCATATAAACTGTTGAGGTGACGGAGAGGAGCGCCATGAAAACAGAGGTGATGCCAACTAGTTGCATCATACATGCTCCAATGAATCGTAGCAGGTTCAACATGAGTTCCATTAAATCACCCTTACCGCACCGGCGCACTAACACCATTGCGACTTGAATGCTAGGCATGTTGAGCAGGCTGGATATGAGACTGGCAGTTAGGGGTATTAACTCCCTTCTTTGCATGAGTGCCAGGTTGTCAATGTTGGACAAATGTCACCCCATCAGGGGTAATTGTTTTGATTTTTTACAAAGCCAAGAGTGGTCAATTCTCATATTGACAAGAATGGACAAGGCTCATAACACAATTCAAGTGGAGATTTGCAAAGACAAGGTGTCTAAGTTTCTTTGGGAAACTTTCATCAAGTGACACGTAAAATAGTGCATACACCAATATGGTGGTAGGATATTTATCTAGGTGTGAGCTGTGTGATGGATTTAATGTTGTGGAAGGGTACACCGTGGAAAGGTACACCATATTAGGGAATGGATAAGAGCCAACTAGAATATAGATTATTTTAGCCTTTAGATACCAAAGGTAAGTATTATGTGATGAATCAATGCTCATTGATCAACCAAGCATTAGTGGTGAGGACATTTATGGATTATTGAAAATCTGACCCTTCGTTTAATATTTTATAATATTTGTTATCCTTCATAAATGACAAATGATTTAAAAAAATTATAATTTTTTAAAGGTGTTTTTTAAATTATCCTTTTAGAAAGAATTTAAATTCTTTGGAAAGATTAAAAAGAGTTTAATTTTGATCTGATTAGTACAATCATTTTTACCCTCTAACATGAAAATTATGAAAAAACTATAATCCATTTTTTCTAAAGATAATTATATAATCGAATATTATGTCAACCTTTATGAGAATATTTTGTAATAATTAAATTTTCTATAAACAAATCTAATCTTTGACACTCGAAATAAATTTTTGTTTTAAATAAAAATAAAATTTGGACATTCCATATTATTAAAAAAAACTATAATAAAATCAATTGAGGTTCACCTGGATTTTATGTTGAGGTTCATTCCATGTTCATGGATATGAAATCTTTACTAACATAACATAATAATTCCCAAGTTAATATGGATATGTTCTTTGAGCAGCGTAAATACAACGATGAGAAAGTAACAAATACATTAATGTTTTATATTATTATTATTAATTTTTATTTTAAAAATGCTTCTCAAAACATAAGAAATTTGTCAAATATAAAGACATTAACCTCTTATATTTTTATTTTAAAAATGTCCTTCAAAACATAACAATTTTGTAACTTCAATAATATTGATAAATGAGATAAACATTTTTTTAACTAAAAAAATTAATTAATATTTTTTACATATTAATAAAAAAAATTAAGTGTTTTAGTTTCAAGGGTTAGTTCAATTGGTTTAGAGTTAGACGTGATTTTTCATGTTTATTATTGATCACAAGTTCGACTTTCTTGACTTCCCTGGGTCAGGCCCCGTAATTAAGATTGTCAGTTTACCCCATTTACCATCCATGAAACATGGGGAAATACTCTACAAATCTTTTTCTTAAAAAAAATATAAACATTTTGATTAAAAAATGAAACTTATAATCCCTACTACAAACAAGAACTAATAACAAAATCTCATCATTTATGAAGCAAGAGAGGAAAACAAATATTAACTAACACTACCTAAGTGCTTAATCATAAAAAGAAACTCAACAAAATAGATGTTTAATCATAACAAGAAACTCAACACAATAGATCGAAAGGTTAAAAATAAATCATAAATCTTAATAATTTGTTGACTTTCAGTGAAAACTTGTCTAGCTTATCTTCTTGCAATGAAATGCTAACTTGAGAGTACTAATACAATGTATATATACTTTAAAGACAATCAGTTAACCAAAACTATGGAGAAGAAATTGATCAAAATCCTCATTCTATAACATGATTTGGTTGACCACCAACATGCACTAAACTTCTTTTAGTGGGTTGTTATTATCTAACCCCATACAAAGAGATGCCTCGTTTTCCTTTGCCCATTCCTTCCTTTGCTCATTCCTACATGGCTGCACCCATTTTTCAAACCTTATACATAGTTGTACATTAAATTTTCAAAAAAATATTTAAAATAATATTATAAATGAAAGATAATAGCCCTATTCAAGCCCTATAGATAGTTGTACATCAAATTTTCAAAATATTATTTAAAAGAATATTATAAATGTTTCATAAAATTATGAAAAGACAATGCAAATGTTTTCTTCTTGGACATCAAAATATGTAAGCTAAGTTCATATTATTCCGAGTGTCTCATAGCCAAAACAACAACTAATAACTAATATAGGTGAACTATGCATGTCTTTTAAAGAGTTCAATATAAATATTTTCTATCAAGATATTTGGTAAATGGTAAGTGCTTAAAAAAGAATGGAAAATTTGAAGATGATTTTCTTGCAAATATTATCTAGGTTAAAACATTTTTTTGATTATAGAGTAAGATTTAAAATTGCTTATGATTGTCTAAGAGCTTTTCTTCCTCGTAAAGAAATAGGTTAACAACCCAAGATCCAGAGGCATCTATTAGGAGTGAAAATCCGCCCCCTTATGGACCACCAGTGGGTTATTTCAAGTGGAGTGGTTTGCCTTGAATAATGTGATGAGGCAAATTACATTCGTGGATAACAACCAATGACGATTATCCTCATTGTTGGTTGACCACTGAGTTATAATAGGTTTTGCTACTTTTTGTTTAAAAAAATAAATAAAATTGTCTATATATACATATATGGAGCATTTAATAGAAAATTCACTAAAAATGGAGTTACATGACAACAAGGTGAAACATAAGACACAAAATGTAATAGTGATTTACATGCATGGAGCTAACCTCACCATTCTTGGTGTGCCTAGCATCTTTTCACATCTAAATCCAGTGTTTATAAACCATATCCACTTTCTTGTAGTCACCATTATTATCCAATGCCATCCACTCGTGTTGGGCAAGGCGATAGAGAGAGATGTGCAACTAACCCAACTTAAATGGTGTTGAATCTTTGAGGTGATTTGTATTTAACTTCAACTGTACCAATGATATACAAACACTAGAATCTTCAATAATAAGAGAAAAATAAGTCATTTAAATGAAATTATAGGCTAGAGCATAAACCATGTTTGATACCCTCTTCAATTGAGAGACACGTTACCAATGATATGTAATCTTAAAGGGAAATTCATCAATTTTAAAACATCAAATATGTTTAACATGTGAAATAAATGTGACCACTCTAAAGTATGAACATTTGAAATGGAATTTCCAAAAAAATTCCAAAACCCATTTCAGTTTGAGAGTCCAACAATAAAATTCCTAATTATAGATAGGTTGGAACTCACAAAGAAAACCGAAAAATTTAATAACATCATACTTCAAACTTTAAACTTAAACTTAAAGTGCAAGGCAAAACTCATTGGAACACCTACTAGTACCACCAACCAATTTATATATGTGATTGACTAAGGGTCGTGAAAACTTATAATTTTTTTCTCAAATAACCAAACTTATAATTTTGTTCTCAAATAACCAAACTATCATGTCACTGAGACAATGAGCTTACCTTAGCATAAGGAACTTGTGGAACTATGCACATTCCACAATGCTAGATTTTATGCCAAGTGGAACCAATGTTGAAGGCAACCATTCAATGTAAATGTCTTCATAACTTCACTAGACACTAGGTAAGTTTATGTTGTTAAAGCAATGTAGTTTCGAGCTAGGCACTTAAAAGTTAATGTCTTCATAGCTTTATTGCACACCAAGTAAGTTTATGTTTTCGAAAAAATCAAGTTTTTACAAGCTTAGGGAGTTAATGAAGTTTATTTTTTAAATACTTATTAATTATAAAATTTATCATTTTAAAATTTTCATACAATAAGAAACAAACACATTTTCCCAAATAATTATATATAAATACATATTTTAATATGACCTTGACCTGCCCCACGAGTGTAGACGGATTGGCAAGTGCTGTGTAAATGAAAGGAAATTTGTAAAATGAAATCTCATGTTCGATTTTCACTCGGATTTACTCGTGCGCCATTTTTGTGGGCTGAATGGTTACACCTGGGGTTATAGTGGTAGCCAACAGAGATCAACCCTGTGTCACACGAGTACGAGAATCGCCAATTACCAATTCCCCCAATACAAAAATAAAAAAAATATGACCTTGACCTATCTGTATATAAAATGAATATAATGATAGTAACTAATAACTAATAAAGAAAAGCGGGAACAATAGTCTCTATCTACGAAAGGGACTAACAATTAAATGAGGAATCGACCACAAATAAACTCGAAACCTTTAAACAAAATTAGAAATTAAAAAAGGTTAAAAAAAAAAACTAAAATGTATTTTATTAGAAGGATTTGGAAAGTCAATGATTACTATTTGAAAATCTTGTGAAGAAAATTGGAAAGGTCGCCACGCGTGGATGGAAAGAAAATTAATAAATTAAATAGGATTACACGTTTATTTATTTTTTATTATAAAAATAATCAACGTATCATTACAATGTTATATTTAAGTATTTTAATATTTTATACATAATTTATCCCATAAAACTTTAGCAATAGTTATATAGTTTTTGGAGATGTGTGAATCTAAGAACTTTTTAAAACTTTGGATACTCTTTAAAGTTTTGTTTTTGTAGGGTCAATCTCTACCCTGCCACATCTTTTATCCAATGAATAATTGTTAATTAATATATATAATAAATATAATAAGTAAGAAAATATGTTTTATCCTCAAAAATTAAATTAGAGGTTCACAAGTAAAACTATATCTAAAAACTATACATATTTATTTTTGTTAAAAAATAAATTAAGCGACCAACTCCATTACATAAATTGATATTATGTACATGTTCTTACTTGTTATGTTCTTAGTAGAATATGTGTCTCACACTAAAAACTTGACAACGTAGAGACCTTTTAAAATTTAAATATATAACTCTATTCATAAATTATCTTTAGTTTTGGCTACAAAATCTCCAAATATTTTTTACTTTAAAGTCAAACAAGATTATATATATATACAATTATGGTTTCCATCGACATAAAGTATCATCAGTTGGGATTTGAAGTCAAACAAGATATTCTCGCCTCAATAAGGAGTATACTTTTAATTGAAAGTCAAGCAAAATCATAAATATTATAAGTTACATATATTTGATTTTGTAATGGTGTTTTTAATGTGTAGAAGTATTCATAATTATTTAATTATTTTTAAAAATTAAATAATTTTAATTTTTAGGAATTTAATTAAGTTGAGAGGTATTTTCTACTTTTGAGTGTCTTTTTTCCTTTTCCTTTTGGTAGTGGAAAGATTGAGCAAGTTGATCCACAACGTTGTTTTCGCTGGTTTATTTAAAGGTATAAGTTCCATATTTTCTCTCTCACACCTTCTTTTGTTAATGATATACTCATCTTTTGTAAAGGAGAGTTTTGTTATGTGGACCACTTAAAAGACCTCTTTTCCACTTTATGTCATGCGACGAGTATGCTAATCAAATTGGAAAAATCCTCCCTCTCCTCTTGGGGTCTATCTAATCAAGAAAGCATTCACTTCGCCCAATATCTAAATATGCACATTAATGATGCAAGATTGGGTTTGAAATACCTTGGCTTCCCTTTAAAAGCCAATGACTACAGGAAAAAACACTGGATGTGGCTTCTTGCAAAAGTGGAAAAAAGAATTCATGCTGGGTGCAATTGTTGGCTCTCTAGAGATGGAAGACTTGTTCTGGTAAAGTCTGTCCTCGAAGCCATTCCAGTGTATTGGGCTACCTTAGCCTCAATTCCAAAAGGAATTTTGGACAGAATTAAACAAGTCTCTTTCAGGTTTCTCTGGTCAAGAATGGAAGATAAAAAATCTCTAGTCCTTGCATCATGGAAAAAAATGGCCACACCTAAAAAGCTTGGGGGATGGGGACTAAAGAACATCTTTCTCTTCTCAAAATCCTTGTCAACTAAGAATGTCCGGGGGCTGATTTAGGGATCCAGTTTGTAGCCTCATGTCCTTCAAGCAAAATATTTTCCACAGGATACCATATTAGATTGGATTAGGCAACCAATCAAATGGATGCAAAATGGATCGATAATTTGGAAAGCCATCCTCAATGCCTTTCCACTCATTGGAAATTGGTTAATAAGGAAAGTTAGCTCAGGAGAAAAAAATCTCATTAGAAAAGACACATGGATTGGTTGCCAAAATAATCACACCCTTTCGGCCCCCATCATTCATGCTATCAATAGGGAATGGATTTTCTATCTAAATCATATTTGGATTCTTGCTTATGATAATGAGCAGGATGGCTAGCTGACTTGGCAGGATGTGGGATTGAGAGAGGAAGATTATAAGACACGGACACGATACATAAATACACTCAAAAAAACCTTTGTGTATCCCTTGATGCAGGAGGACCAGTTAATCTAGTCAAGAAATCTGTCTGGGAGTTATACCCCTTACCTCGGCTATCAAGTTATCGCTCAGGAAGCACAAATGGATCCCTCGCCATGATGGGGAAACTGCTATGGAAATTCAACTGCCCAGTAAAAGCAAAGCTATTTATGTGGCTTATACTTCTTAACAAAGCACCCACATGGGACAACCTCCCAAAACATAACTTTAATGGTTTGAATCAAAGTAACAAAAAAAATTACCCATATTTTTCTCAATTGCCCATTTACTTCAGCAGTCTGGTCAAATCTTCAAAGATCCATGGGGTCTCTTTGCAGGTGGGAAGGAGAAAATTATGAAGAAGCTTTAAAAACTTGGCTGGAAAATCTACAAGTCATGATGTGCAAGGATTTGCCTCTGATAGCAGCTTGGGGCATATGGCTTGCTTAGAACCTTTCTCTTTTCAAAGGAGGTAATCCCTCTCCCTCGCACTATGACATCACTAGTATGGAAATCCTCTCTAATTTTCCGCAATAGAAGGACCATGCTCCCAAAAGAAAATCAGAGGTTAATATCTATTATCTCTATGGACATTCCCTGGGCTTTTTTATGGGGAAACACAAGGACATCGTTCGGTTGGTGGGAGTGGGGGTATAATCTTTCTCTCAGAGGATAAAACCATCTCTTTTTCTACTAGCTTGGGCCCAACTACAAACAATTTCAGTGAATTAATGGCACTAAAACTCCTTCTCCTCTTGGAAAAAGGAAAAAAAAAATGCACACTTCAATGTTTATGGAGACTCTTTGCTTATCATTCGATGCATAAATGGGAGAAAACAATGTGTAACTACTCTCTACAACCTCTCTTTCAGGACATTCAATGATCCGTCTCTTGGTTCTCTCACGCCTCTTTCTCCCATTGTACAGGAGCTAGAATCAGGAAGTTGACCGCCTCTCAAAGGCTAGATTGGAGATGGACATAGGAATGTGGAAGATTAGCGAAAAGACTCCGAAAGGAACTTCCAAATATTTTAACAGCTCATGGTGATTTAATGGAGGCTTACCACACTTGCTTGGTTTCTTTTTTATCATTATTGACTGTAAATCAATTGTTTTATGGGTAGTTTTATGCTTTTTCATGACAATTTTCAGACTCTTGATATATGTATTTGAAAATATTTGTTTGCTCTCAGGTCAATACTACATGCTATTACTAGATTTTGATGTCATTTTTCAAATAGAGTCAATCAGGTCCAACTAGGACAATATTTTAGCAGTGATGCTACAAGAATGCCACAAGCATCTATTCATATAATTTTGTTATATAAATAAAATTAGTTGTTTTTTTTTTCGAGAAAATTCTTCTACTTTGTATTTAATGTAAAGTTGATACGTGAGTGTAATTTATTAATACATGACATTATATATATATATATATATATATATATATATATATATATATAATTTTTTCCTCAGAAAAAAGCGTAATTTTATTCATCTAGAGAGACAAAATTACATTTTGTAGGTGTTGGTTGAGCACATTTTGAAACAAAGAGAAAGTATGATGGTTTTTAACCAAAAAAGAGTAACCTGTTGATAGTTGTGCTATCCAAGTTCTTTGTAAACTGATTCTAGTCTAAAGGCACCTCCTATAAACAATTTACTAAATCTACTATGTAGCCAAAAAGTACTTTATACAATTCCAGAGAAGATACCAAAACTGGTTCCAATATATACAATACAAGAAGGAAAACATTGTAAATTTATGGAGCATGAGCTTGAGTCGAGTCTTTGATGAAGGGCCGGTGGTAGAAATTTTGAATTGTATCCCCTTGAGATTCTGAAAAATGTCATTGACCATAGGAAAGATTGAGCCCTTCTTTCGATAGTGCATCTGCTAGTGTGTTTCTGTCCCTGTAAACATGTCGTATAGAAAAGGAGTCAAAAGAAGCCAGCAGTGTGGAAATCGCCCTCAAAATAGGTTGCAGAAAAATATTGTGGTAAGACTATGTTTTCTGAACCCAGT
>JASDQU010012086.1:63305-97003 GCA_032191745.1 Picea mariana
TCCTAGGCTATGGATGGCTCTATGGGTGTAGGCTGAGATACTCAGATGCTAGGTGCGTTCTTTTCCTGAGGAAAGTGTTCCAAGATAGAGAGACTTTGGGAAACAACTAATCCAGAAACCGAGGCCTTTTCCTGGAAAATAGCCAAGTTCATGGCCAACCAGACTCCCTAGCTTATTATGAGTGGTAGGGCTTTCAAGTTCTTGTGCGAGACATCTTGCAACCAGTTTCCCCAGGTGGATTCTAGAGTTGGGCGAATCCACTCACATCATTGTCTCGGGGGAAGAGCGACTTCCCTCCAAAATTTTAAGGTAAAAGGGAAAAAGATGAGGATGTGATATATAGCTTCATTTTCCCCTTTACACAGTGTACACCAGCCTGGCCCTTCGATCTAGCACTTCCTCATCTTGTCCCAAGTTGGTACTTTGTTAACAGTGTTGACCACATGAAGATCTTAGTTTTCAATGGGGCTTTGAGCTTCCAAATACCTCTCCACCACCAGCATGGTTCCCTTAGGAGAATATCAACATTAAGGGCAATGTATCCAAAATTCGAAGTGTAAACCCCATGTGGGGATTTTTTCCAGACTAGCTCATCGTCATTATCCAGGATCCTGATGTGGCCCTTATGAAGGGAAAAGATGTAGTTGTCCCACTGAAGTTTAAGCTCACCTTCTAGCCCGAGAGATTCAGAACTGAGCCAACCTTGTTGCCATATGTTTGTGGAGCCTGGATCAACAATTTGATTAAGTTTGAAATATCCCTGAGTATGTAGACGGTCGAGGATTTCCTAGGGAAGGGAGTGGCCGTTCCCACTTCCAGGCCAAGGGTCTGTGCCAATTCGGATTTTTTCGCCCCTTTCAACTCTCTAAGCCAATCCATCACCAATTACATGGAAGGATCTGATTACTGCCTTCCAAATTATGGAGCAGCTAGATAAATTCTTGTTGGCCCGACGAATCCAATCTCCCACCGAACCTGGATTGATGTATTTGTGGGTGACCACTTGAGTCCATAACTTATCTGTAGTGAAGAGCCTCGAACATGATTTTGCTTCTAGGGCTTTGGAAAATATGAATATATTTTTCAAGCCCCAACCCCCCAATGATTTTGGCCGGGCCAATCTATCCCATTTTGCCCAAGGTAAGGTGTAGTGACCCTTCATTCTAGAACAGATAAAACGAAAGCATAATTTGTGAATTTTTTCTAGGATGCCTTTGGGAATCCAAGAGAGAGACATCCAGTAGACCGAGATAGCTTCCAGAATCACTTTTTTCAAAGTCATTCAACCTTCCCTTGAGAGCCATCGAAAAATCCAAATGTTTAATCTTTTTTCTAATTTTTCCAAGAGCCACCTACAGTCCCTTGGAAGATAATTGTTTTCATTGAGCTGGAAGCCAAGATATTTGATCCCCTGATGAAAATCCTATAGAGGGAAAGGGAAAAGGGTTCTATAAAGGGACGAGGTGGCATCGTTGAGCCTAATCATGGATAAAGTAGATTTTTGAGAGTTGATGATCATCCCTGTAGCATTCCGGAAAAGTTGGAGTATTTCTGCTAAAGTCTCTGCATCCCTGGGTCAGCCACTATAGAATATTAGCACATCATCTACAAAAAGTAGATGAGTAATTCTGAAATCTGGAGAGGTTTAAATACCTTGGAAATCCCCCGAGGTGATGGTTGAACCCAAGGCCTTGCTTAAGCCTTCTGCTACCAGAAGAAAGAGGAGACATGAGAGGGGACATCCCTGCCTTAGCCCCCTTTCTAAGGAGAAGAATGGGGAGGCTGCTCCATTAATCAAAACCACAAAGGAAACTGAGGAGATACAAGCCATTATCCACCTGATGAAGGTACCTCGAACCCCATATGTGTAAGAAGAATTCTGATGAGGGACAAGCTTACCCAATCAAAATCCTTTGAGAAATCGATTTTTAGGACAACCCCTTTGGACCTCAAAGTTCTAATATTGTGCAAGCCCTCTTGAGCCACCCCGATTGCTTCGTGAATCTTTCGACCGTTTAAAAATCCAAATTGTTCTTTTAGGATAGCCTTCAAGAGTATGGGTTTAAGGCGTTTGTAAATGAGTTTTTCCACAATCTTGTATATGCAGTTGCACAGAGAGATTGACCGAAAGTCCTCCAAGGAGAGGGGTTCGTCCTTCTTTGGAATTAGGGCCAGGAAGGTTGAGTTGAAGGGAAGATGCATCATGCCATTCCTTCTGGATTCTTCACCACCTGGAGGAGGTAAGTTCCTAGAAATTCATAGAATCCAAGATAGAATTCTATTGGCCAACCATCTAGCCCCGAGCTCTTATCCTTTTGAAAGATATGAAGAGTCTCCTTTAATTCATCTTCACTTACTTCCTCGAATAGTTCTCTGTTTTTTTCTTCATTCGCAAAGCTAGGATAATAGAGAGCTAGTCGAACGATCTCAGCGATATTCACCCTTTGTTCCGCTTCATACAAGGATTTGAAGAAATTATTTCCCATCTCCGTCAATCCATCAAAGGATGATACATTCCTTCCTTCCTGGTCCTTCATGTTCCATATAGTTGTTGGCACAGGGGCATACCCAAGGTTCAACGCTACAACAATGCACCAACAAAACCCTAACTAATGGCCCTTTCGGAAACACCTGTGAAGCAGATGAAGTCTCACCCGAGGTAGAGGCAGGGGTGGTTGCAAAACTCCAGTGTCTGCAACCTTAGATGGGACACAGATCTGTGACTGTAACACCTTAGCAGTTATAGTTCATCAATATCATGTCTTAGTTTACAACATAGTTAAACCCTAATTACAGAGCATTGTAGTATTCAACTAGATCTACTATATTCAAGCACTAAGCACATCCACATAGGCCAAATCTAGTATTCATCCATATTATTAATCACATAGCATTAACATATCTATCTATCATTCATCTATATCAAATCACTAAGAAAGTAAACATATAAACACATCAATACATCACACAAAGCAGAGCAACACAACATGTACGTGGTTCACCCCCACCCTGGGGCTACGTCCACCAACTCTTCATCTTCTTTATTAGCTTCTCTTAATCTTCTTACATGCACAGAGCCTTAAGATCAACTTTGCAGAGGACAGGGGATTTGCGCACTCTCCACTAGATCCTCCTTCCCTGGGTTACAACACAAAGTCTCTTCACGATCTCTTACATTCACTTGCACTCAGCCTTGCAAGTATCCCACAGCATGCACAAAGATCTTACAGTCCTTCAATCACATAGATCGAACTTTAGCACTTAGCATCCGCCCTTCCTCCTTTTTCTTACATCGCCTAGCTACTTTAATTATACATTACAAAATCAGGCCTAAACATGGGTAAACCCACGGGCCGACATCCCCATACCCGTTACATAAACCCTAATCTCAAAAATGCCATAAAAGGGGCTGAGATCCCGCGATCTCTGCTTCATCTTGTGCTCCACCTTCAACAACCTATCGAAGTCCCAAAAATAGGTCAAACATGACCAAGGATCCTCAAAACTTGTTCAAGGGCCAACAGGCCGCTAACACTCACATGTGACTCGTCCTGAGTCACTCCGATCTGGGTAGCTCTGTTTCAAAAGCCTCGAGCTTGGCTCAAGCTGCTTCGACTTGTTGTTGTGCCATGACCTCCTATTCAACGAACTCTTGTATGATTTCTTCGTTGATAGGTCACTCTAGGCGTTGTTTAGCTGCAGTGACGACTTGCTCCAGTTCTACTCCTCGACCTTTGATCTCTGTGAACAGTTGGTAAGGCTCATCCTATACAGGTTGAAGCCTCTAAGTCACTTCCATGAATTTGCTCTGAATGGTGTGGACCTACTACTGGGCAATGCGCTTCTCTTGGGATTTCTTCATTCTTTCAACTGCTAACAGGGGCTTCAACTGCGCCTGTATTGTTTCTTCTTGCTACTTCGCCTCCTAGAGTTGTGACTCAAGTGCCTTCAGTTCTAGATTCTCAGTGAGTTTCTCATACGTCTGGGCACTGCGATCACTTAGTTGCTTGCATTCCATGGCAAGGGCCTTTATTCTCTCAACTGCGCTCTATGCAGTTGCTTCTCTTTGATCCCTTACATCCTGCGGAGTGTCGGGCACTGTGTGGAGCTCTAAGTCTGCTATTCTTTGTTGTAGTTGTTGGATAGATTTCGCAAGCTACTCTACTTGATGCGTGACTCAGTCTTCTGCCTATGGCTCTAATCCTGTCATAGAGCAGAGTGCTCTATTGACTGCTTTTTTCACTTCGAGTTGCTCTGCGAGCAACTGTTCTTTTTCTTGCCGAATCTGTATTTTCTCCTCTTCCAATTTTGCCTAGAGAGAAACCTTCTCCTGCTCTACAACTCGACGTTGTTCTACAAGCACTCCTTGCACTTTCTTCAAGGCCTGGGTGGCTTGTTCTATTTCTTCTTGTGCGCAATGAAGACGAGCTTTGACCGCAATAGCTAGTCGACGGAGTTGGGCTGACTCATCTCCCAACTCAGGTTCTTCTGATGGTAGGGGCGTAGTGGACACTGCGCAACTGGACTGAAGGGCCTATTGTACCCCTCAGAGTTCGACCTTGATCATTTCGTACATTTCCTCCTGCTTGGCTTCTTGTTTCTCCAAGATTTCCTGTGAGGCATCGTTTACAGGCCTCTTGGTCAAAGTGGCTCTTGATTTCTTCTGGGAAGAGGGTTTCGAGGGAGAAACCTTCCCCTTCTTTAAGGGATTAGTCTCATCTCTAGGCGATGTTACTTCACCTTGATTTTGCTCATCTTCCTTGCCATTTATTTCTTCCACTTCGTCATCACCCCCTCGGCCAAGTGATATTGAGGCAGTCTTTTCTGAGGCGCTACTTAAGTTCTGGACCTCTTCGGTCTTCTTCCTTCTGCTGGGTTTGGGTGTATCATGTTCTTTGTGCATGTTCTCTAGGCTATCAGTGTCAGACATGTCTGTAGGGTCTGTGGGAATAAGGAGGTCTGTTGACTAGTCCTTAGTGATCTCTGCAAGGTCCTCTTCTATGAGCTTGTAGTACGAATGAAGCTCCTCCTTATGCTCGTCTACTCGCGTTGTAATGTAGATGAAGTGTCAATCTGCACGAAACTTCATCAGGGGTCGACACCTTTGTAGGGTGTTCAGAGTCATGCGAGGTTCATCTTCAATGCCTCTCTTTAGTTGGAGGTAAAATGTATGAAAAATTGTGTTCGACTGCCACTACTTCCCCATATTGCTCGAGTATCAGAGTGTGGTGAACTTCGTAGCAAGTGAATCAAATGGCTCGATGTTCGGGAAGGTCACACCTTTCGGCATTTCCCAAGGAACAAACGCAATGAGGATAAGGAGCAAGTTAACATGGAATTCATAGCCCTGATCCTGTGCTTCGCAGTAGTCCAGTTCAAGCTGATTAACTAGGTACTTTGACCAACTCATCTATAGACCTTCCACGCACTTCCCAGCAAGGTCAACGACAAAGCCTGTGACCTGCGTGGGTTGGTTCTTCCTTACTATCTTTCTTGCAATTAATTGGCATGTTAGGCGCACTGCACCATTCTGGATGGAAGCTACCTTGTAGCCTCGTGTCCCCTTCTCAACATCGCCATATGTATCCTTGATCTTCTGTGATAGTGTGGGATCTATGGCTTTTCCTGGATAGATGTCCCATAGATCAGGTCCTTGCATACTCAATCCTGTGATCCTATGGATCAGCGTCATATCGACTGTGATACGGTGGTCGAGCCATAAGTAGCCACCATGGGAACATGAAAGTAGTAGCTTGACATAGGCGTTAACTTCCTGGTGCCTTCCGAAGTGTGGGATTTTCATTACATTCAGCAGGGTGGATTGCGCGAGGTTCATCGTCCATGGCTGGGGGATTATATTCGAATTCTTCCCCTTCGTCTTGGTCAAGTATTTGCATGGGGCGAGCATGCTATGGTTCTTGCAATCTACAAGATTGAAGTAGCCGAACTTCAACGTTGCGATCTTGTCCTGCTGTGCTCTCACTGTGCGTATCCCCTTCGGGAGGTACGCAGTAACCATGGTGTACTCAAAATATCTTGGCACACTATCTCGACTCACCGTGTCGGCCAAAGGTGGGATGTAGTTGGGCAATATGGTCGAGATCAGCTTTGCATTTTCTAGGTCATCTCTATGCTTGGTTATCTTCTTTGTTGTTGGTCGGGATGGCTCGGATCCGCGAGCAGTCGACGAAGAGGCTTGCACTCCTCTCGTCGATGACGCTTGTACACCCACAGACACTACTCTTTCAGTCACGAGGTCAATAAGTACCTCCTTCATAGACTCTTCGACTGTGCTAAGTTCTTTGGACATACGCACTCGTGGTTGAATCTCTTGGGTTTGAAGAGTAACTAGTCAATGCAATGGGACGGATGGTGATAGCACGATGATCATTGTGTGGAATCAACTAATTTGCGGGCTCAGATTCACGATTAGAAAAAGTGTTCTTGGTGCAGGGCTCGATGGAATAAATGGATAACGAGGCAACATATCTCTCCATTGGGCGAGAAACCTCCATTAACTCAGTTATGTCTGTTATGACGCGGTCCCAACAGTTTGATGGCGAGCTGTTGGACCATAAATTCCTTTCTACCCATTCGAGGTGTCGGTCTAACGGTTATACTATTCCCAACGACTATATTTCTTCGCTATGGCGAAGTTCCATGTGGCACTATTCTGATATCCCGACGAAGTTCCAATTTTGCAATTTTTCCTTCTGCGAAGTTCCCTCTGGGACCTTCTGTAACTTTTAGATCTTGGCTCTCTTCTTACTAAGCTTTCTAGCCTTTCTCCCAGTGAGCTTCATCTTGGTATTCCTCTTCCCATTCTGATTATTATCTTCTTTTGGCATAATAACTTCACACTATTGAGATTCCTTCCTAGGATTTAGGGGCAATACTTTTTCTTTATCTGGGGTAGGTGCTTTAGTCTTCTGTGAGTCTCCTTGTGTTCTTGCAACTTTGACATCCAAGTCCCGTGTGTTAAATATCTTTGGTCAATTTTCCTATTCTTTAATCAAGTGCGTGATCCTCCTAGTCATGAAATATATCAACTTTTGCTTCTTTTTCTCTAAGACTTCTTCTTCTTTCCTTCTGTCCTAATCTCTGTCAACCCAAGGTTTTCCTAGTAATATAGAAAATGGGGCGTTGTTCTCAGCAAATTTAACAACTTCAAATTCTTCCTCTGTCGAAGTTCCATGGGCACTCATAGATATATGGGTGAGCTTTCCACATAGGTTTGTCAACTTTCCTCTGAATAATCCTATTCCTCCCAATGAAGGAATCATAGCAAGCTTTCCTAAAGTTTCCCAAGTTCTTCATCCAGAACACAGTCAATGTCAAAGTCTCATATTCTTGCTTCTATGCACTCTTTTTCTTTGAAGATCTCTGATAAGTTAATATGTCAGTGATCATTCAGGGTTTCTTTCATTTGCAACAATACAGTCTCTGATTATTTTTGGGGTTCTTCCATGGTCTTAGTTGCCTGACCTTTCTCATGGTCTTTTTGTCTCATATTCATTTTTTCAAGCTTAGCAATCATTCTAGGGCAATCTAAAACTTCATGGTTCATAGCCTTACAACAGAGAAAACTAGGTCTTCTACCAGGACATTCCTTAGCCAGATGTCCCGGTCTTCTGCAATCGTAACAAAGAGTTAATCCTCTCTTTCTCTTAATCAATCCCCATCCTTTCCTGTATTGTGCACTAGGATCATGGTAGCTAACCTGCAAAAAAATATTTCTAGAATCCTACATCCAATTGTTAGTCCAAACATTTTCTCTATGCATAGGTATAACATATCTTTCACTATTCTTATCAGATCTACTCATATCAAATCTTCTTTCATCTATCAATGCCCTAGTTTTCAAGCTAGGACAAATCTTATCAAACATACCTAGATCCATACTTTTGAAACAAAAATTTCCACTTATCTTACTTTTAACAAAGCACAGAGCTTACAGATATTACCTCTTTAAGAAAAAATTCTCACTTTTACCTTTCTTAGAGCACAAAGATTTTAGATCTTACCTCTTTTATTCAGATCTAACCCTTCTTCTTGGCACATAGCTTCATAGGTCAAGTGGAATGATGTGCACTATGGAAAAAGATCCATGCACATAGATTTCACAGTTTCAGGTCGGATCTTCGTACAAAGCTTCTTCTTCCTCAGTTCCCAGCAATCACAGTTTCAGTCCCAGCAATGGAACCATTTGTTGGCACAGGGGCAGACCCAGGGTTCAATGCTACAACAACGCACCAACAAAACCCTAACTACTGACCCTTTAGGCAACACCTGCAAAGCAGATGAAGTCTCACTAGAGGTAGAGGCAAGGGTGGTTGCAGGACTCCAGTGTCTACAACCTTAGCTGGGACACAGATCTGTGATTGTAACACCTTAACAGGGCACTTAGCAGTTATAGTTCACCAATATCCAATCTTAGTTTACAGCGCAATTAAACCCTAATTACAGAGCATTGCAGTATTCAACCAGATCTACTATATTCAAGCACTAAGCACATCCACATAGGCCAAATCTAGTATTCATCCATACTATTAAGCACATATCATTAACATATCTATCTACCATTCATCTATATCAAATAACTAAGCAAGTAAACATATAAACACATCAATACAACGCACAAAGTAGAGCAACACAACATGTACGTGGTTCACCCCCACCCTGGGGCTACGTCCACCAACTCTTCGTCTTCTTTATTAGCTTCTCTTAATCTTCTTACATGCACATTGCCTTAAGATCAACTTTGCAGAGGATAGGGGATCTGCAAACTCTCCGCTAGATCCTCCTTCCCTGGGTTACAACCACAAAGTCTCTTCACAATCTTTTACATTCACTTGCACTCAGCATTGCAAGTTTCACACAGCATGCACATAGCTCTTACAGTCATTTGATCACATAGATCGAACTTTAGCACTTAGCATCCCCCCTTCCTCCTTTTTCTTACATCGCCTAGCTACTTTATTTATACATTACAAAATCAGGCCTAAACATGGGTAAACTTATGGGTCGACATCCCCATACCTGTTACATAAACCCTAATCCCAAAAATGCCCTAAAAGGGGCTGGGATCCTGCAATCTCTGCTTTGTCTTGTGCTCCACCTTCGACAGCCTGTTGATGTCCCAAAAATAGTTCAACCATGACCAAGGATCCTCAAAACTTGGTCAAGGGCCAACAATAGTATTTGAGGCTTTGTGGACCTTTGCAAAAACATGAAAAAAATTTGTGTTCTCATCCCCCTGATCTAACCAAACTGCTCCGCTTTTTAAACACCAGGTCGCCTCTTGGTCAGCTAGGAGTTGTTTACGCCGTGATTCTAGAGTCCTTAGAGATTCTGTGGAGGAGTCAAAGAGGAACACCACATATGCCTCTTGGTAGATGGCCTCAATTTATTCTTCTATGCTCTATAATTCCATGTCCTCCCTCCGCCTTTTATCCCTAGCCCAGGGGATAGTTAATAGTTAAATTCTTTTAAGATTGTCCGGAAAGTGTAAACCTGCGGGAGAACCTGAGCTGAGGTCAAAAGGCCTCCAATTTGATTGTACTAATTCAAGGAAACTCTCATATGAAATCCATGAAGCATTAAATTTAAAAGGTGAAGGAGGTTTGTTTGGCCCTCCCTCCAAAGCGAGCTAGATCGGGGAGTGATCAGAGATGCCTCCCACACTGATCCATTGCCTCACTTGGAAGTTTGCCTCCATTAGTGCTTTTTCTACTAAGAATAGATCGATTCTCTTTGCCACCCTTGCATCCCATGAACGCATATTTCTCCAAGTCGAGTTGAGCTTCCTGGGGGCGATGTCCAATAGTCCATTGGGCGACAGAAGGTGAGTGAACAGAAGAATGAGATGATGTATATGAGCCGAAGGACCTTAAACCTCAATAGCCCCTAAGGAAAAATTTAGATCTCCCCCCAAAATTAAATTATCATCCTTCAGTAGCTTGAGTTTAAAGATTGATTCCCAAAAGGATGTTCTATCAAGATAAGGCCCATAAATGTTCAAAATTATGAATTCTTTACCCAAACCCTCCAAAAAAATATCAACTCCTAAGCAAGAGTTGAGTGCCCATGTGTTTAATAGTTTGATCGATCTCGTGCACCATCCCGTAGCTAGACCTCCAGATCTACCTGTAGCGTCAATGCCCTTAAATTGCCATCCCGAGAGCAGTGAGGCGAGGGTAGAAGAGACTAAAATAGAATCTGCCAACATTTATTGGAGTAGAATAATATCATATTGTTTAGTGGTAATCAACCGTTTAAGGGAGGATTTCCTGTGAGGGCTCGCCAGACCCCTACAGTTGAAAGAGAGCAATTTCATGGGGGAACCTTCCCAGGGGCCTACACTGCTCTAAGTGCCCCAAAAATAGACTGTTGGCGACCAGATGAAATATCTAGTCATGCCCGAGATTGAGCCTTGTATAGAAGGAAGGTGTGCCCTCGACCTCACTTAAGGGAGCCTCTATCTAGATCAAGACCAAGTCCTGCTTCCTCTGGGGGAGGGCCCAGAATGGTTCTATTCATAAGATGGAAGAGGATGGAGGGTCCCTCCAAGGATTCAGAGGAGGGGTCCTCGAAGGAGATGGAGTTGGGGGGATCAGGAGAGGAGGGAGAATGGAGAGTGAGGGAGGCAAGGGAGGGTAGAGAAGAGCAGGAGAGGGGGGAGAATGGAGAGTGAGGGAGGCAAGGGAGGGTAGAGCAGAGTGGGAGAGTGGTTTGTCCATCTGGGGGAAGGCGGAGGGGAGGGGCCTTAAAGGCGGGGGGATTGTGTATTTTTAGGAATTTAAAGGCCTGAAGAGGATCCAAAACTGGCAGAGGAATAGTGTAGTGCAAATTCAAATATTATTCAAAGGAAGGCACTTGAAGTTTACCTTGCGGAACAAGAGGTGCCAACTCTCGTGCCTGGGGGGAAACCCGACCAATAGCCAACCGATCCGAGCACGTTGCCACTCCGCCTGAAGATTGTTGAACCCTCCTTGGGATTCTTCCTAGAGAGAGTTGTGAGTCTGAGGTAGAGGATGTAGTGGGTGATGTCGAATTCGAGGGAGAAGGCCCGTGCTGAAGTTCTGCATTCACGAGAGGTCGAGAAGTGGAAGAACGACGACGGAGTGACTGTGGAAAGTCTTTTAGTATATGCCCATGTGCATGATAGTGACGAAATCAGAAGAGAATGCCCTCGTAGTCTAGGATTTGTGCCCTAGTGCAGCCCTGATCAGTGATTTTTAGTCCCTTCCGCAACCCTCCCCTGATGTTTAGGGAGACTAGAATATGGTCCAATGAAATTTCCCCCATCACCTTGAAAGAGAAATCTGCGTCTAGATAAGTGCCCAACGAATTTCCAATTGCTTGTAAAACCTTCTCAGACCATAGATGGGGTGGGAGCCCTGGCAGATGAACCCATATGGGGAAGGATTCCACTCGCTTGCATCCAACATCAAAAGTTGGATCCCAAAGCTTTAGAAGGATTGGGGATGAATCAATGGACCAACATCTCGAGAGGGCCCGAGAAGCCTGAGTTGCTTCTGCAAAAATGATCAGGAACCATCCTCGTGAGAGGTGACGGATTTATGGAGGTGAGGGTAGAGTCGAACCCCATGTAGTGGACACCCAGAATTTAAGAGTTTTCTCACTAAAATGCCGCCCGTAAACCTTCCCCACCACTGATTGTTCCCCTAATTCAATCACTTCGGCCATAGAGAGGTCTTCACCTAGAATGAGACTTGAGGAGTCTGAGATGTCCTCGATGCATTTGTTCCTCTTTCTGCACCTGTTCGAGGTGTGAATTTCCAGACCCTCAACAAATCCAAGAGGATCTATATCCTCACTTTCACCGTCGTCGATACAATCCCACTCATTCAGGTTTGATGGTGGAAGGTAAGTGCCTATGAAACCCTCTGGCGATCCACCGATAATACCTTCAGAGAGAATACCTAAGCCCGCATCTAGGTAAAATCTAGACTTCTGAAAGTCAAGATTTGGCTTATGAGATCCAAGAGGGTGTTGGGCCGCTTCGGGATCCTCCAAGAGGGGACCCACGCAGGAAGGAGAGAAAAGAGGGGGCTCCGGAAGAAAACTAGGGAGAGAGAAAACTGGGCATACCCAATGGGGGGTAGTCACAGGAGGCGGGCTCCCAGGAAGAAAGGAGGAAGAAACTCCTGTTGTTGAGCAAGATCCCACATGTCCGAGAGTGTCAAATAAAGGAGCAGCCTGAAACCCATGTGAAGTAGCCGCAAAGGAGTGGTCGCTAGCGGTCAATTGTAGAGAAGAAGGATCTAGTGTCATAAAAGATGTTGGTTTCCATGACAGTGGGAGAAAATATTCTGAAGCGCCTTAAGGCTCCCCCCAAAGGGAGACCACCTCAGATGCCAGTAGGTTCCTGGAGAAAACAAGAGGTGGGTTGTCACTTGTCGAAAACCAGGGTAGGGTTTCAGTAGGATCCAATGAATAGTCCACATCCTCATCATAGGTCGCCATGAGCCTGGGGTATATGACTACTAGGGAGAGAGAACCGGCATGCAACCGTTAACCGGAGGTAAGCTTCGGTCCACCGTAGAGAGTTTTCTCTAGCTAGGGAGGTTCAGTGCACGCCGCTGCAGAAATGAAAAACCGCAAAGAAACCCCATCATCACCCACACACACACACACATATATGACTTTCCTCCCAATGTAAAACATGTTGTGCTAAATAAGTTAGGTTAACAATTCAATATATAATAGGAATTATCATTTTATATAGTATATATTTCAAATTGTAGTTATCTATATTCATTTTTATACAATTTCATGTCAAAGACGGATATATGGTGATAATTATAGAGTTTGGATGAAGTCATTACACACACACACACACACACACACACACACACACACACACACACACACACACATATATATATATATATATACAAAGAGTTATTATTATATTATTTATTTATTCATGGCGGTCTGCGGAAACCCTAGCCACAAACGCCCAAGGTTTCATTAGTCAACAAGTAGAGGAAAATAAACTATTATTTTTCCCCGAGGTTTTCACCTGATTTTACCATGTCAGTTTTTTGGCTTCTTATTTGGAGGTTAGCAGGCCTACTTTCTATCACATGGACGACGAACTTGACTTGGTAGATTATTCATCGGATCCTTTGGAATGTGATATGATCTGGACAATGACAGTTGTCCCTCAGACTGACTTAGGATCAGGTTCGCGCCTTGTTGCTGCAAACATGGGGGACTGGATGGAGACTGACAACTCTTTTTCTTTGGGAGAAATGGTCGGAGCTAGCCCTTTTCAAGAAATCGAGGTTTGCACCCCTTTGGTTTTTCACTGTAAATAGGCTCAGTTTTTGGTTTGGCAACTAGGCTTGTCTTCCAAGGCTCTCCTTTCTTGGAAACCCTGTGGAATTTTTTTGGTGTTTTTTCTTCGATTTCTCCTTATTCGAACTGGAAGCAGGCACCCCTCCACTTGAACTCAGCACACAACAATGATTTTCTTCTTCTGGGGTTCGAAGGATTCGGCCCCTCGACGGTACTCGATTTTTGTTCTAGTGGGCTCTTTCTAGAACATTCCCTAGAGATCGGTGTGGAGCCACAATAATGGTCTACATCTATTATTCCAGCTCGAAAGCCTCTCCCTTTTTTCTATGTTGAGGGTGATCTCCCAGATCTGACTGGATTCTTTGAATCCCTCTTGGAAGTGGTACCAAGTAATGACAGTGCAAAAGGTCATGAGCACGAGATACAACCCCTGAAATCATCAAGGACAGGGGCCAACATCCAAAGGTTGGAAACCCTGGTTCAGAGGCAACTAAACAGGTAGTGAGGCACAAGAAAATAAATTGCATAAATTCAACAGGGAAAGCTATTAAATTGGTTTTAGGGGATGACATCACGATTCCCCAGGTGGTGGACATGGCGTCTACAACTGTCGTTGGAAGGGCACGAGGAAGACGTTTCAGCCTAAAAACCCTAAAGGAATGGGTTTCTCATTCCTGGTAGAAAACCCCGACCTCTCTTCCTATGGTGCAATCTCTTGCAAAGGGTTGGTTTCTTTTTAAATTCGAGACAGAGGCAGATGCATAATGGATATTGAAAGATCCTTGGATTATCGATTCCACGTCGATATTACTAAAAAAATGGTCCTCGCTTTTCAACGTTAACAAGGAAAAAATGGATGTGGTCTCGATATGGGTGATCTAGGTGGATATCGATGGCCACCCACCTATTCCAACTATCTCAAAACAATTTGTTGGCAATTTATTATTTTTAGCAATTTTTTGGTTCCTAAACTTTTGGGGCCATTTTGAGGGCCTAAACGATGTTTTTTTGCGATTGGGCACCTCAATGATAAACAAAGGCCTTGATTGAGCCCCCAAAATGAATCTCCTCTTTGATACCTTTCCAACAATCTATCGTGCGCCCCAAACGAAGATCGTATGCCAAAGTTACGCCCCCGGGAAGTTGATACACCAAACTACCCAAAACGGGGTCCACAAAATTGTTGGCTTTTCATCTTTCGGGGTTAGGGTTTTGGATTTTATTTATGTTAAAAAGGTATTTGGAGACTCATTGTAACAATCATCTTCTTGTGAATGTGAGTAGCCATCACATCTCTTCTCAAAGGTAAGATGCCACCATTCTAGCGAGTCTTCCACTATGTATTTATATAGTTTTGTACATTTCGCTCATTAATAAAAATTGTGTATTATTTTATCTTTTTGTTTAGGGTTATATATCTAATATATCTCTGCTATATTATTTATACATCTCTGTACATTTCTTTGTTATATCTCCGCTCTCTTTTCTTGTCAAAAATAATCCAGATCAATGGGTCCATATGCCAGGACTTCCAGTTGAATTATGGACCAAAGAGAGTTTTAGGGAGCTTGGAAATGCCATGGGGAATTTTATGGATGCAGACATGTCCTTTATCACAACAGGCAAATTGACGGTGGCTGGAATTCTATTCTTATTAAATATAAGAAAGGGGTTAGCAGAAGAGTTGAAATTAGTGTGGGATGATAAGCATTTCTTCCAAAAATTGAACTACGAGGGCATCCCCTTTCGATATCATCGCTACCACAAATATGGCCACATTTCCATTCCATGGATAGGGCAGTGGGTTTCGATCTCCAACTCAAAAAAAGCAAGGGGTTGTGCAGATAGATTTTGTCCAGACATCTCACCCAGAGAAACACGGACAAGCAGGGGAAGACCACAGGGTTTCTATGGCTTTAGAGGATAATTTTAGAATAATTGTGTTCGATCCTCCATTTTCTTCTGCAACTACTCCATACACGATCGAAGAGATTGGACAGTCAACCAATGCATGAAAGGAGTCACAGGCTTTGCTTCAGGGTATCTCGACCCAACTGGATATGCAAATTTTCCCTCCTCCTCCTATTAACTTTCTGATAAATTCATTATCTCTTTTGGGAAAGGACTAGATAGTATCCCTCAAGAATATTCCTTTTCCCTCGGGGGTTTTAGGATTAAATCCTTTTTCGCCACCTGGTCCACCATTAGCCAATTGTTCCCTTGCCCAGGGAAATTTATATGACCGCCCCAGAAAGTCTACATCGAATATGAGTCCTCCAGGGATTCAAAGGATGATGCGGTGGCCTATTGGCTAAGGAATAAGCCCATTCCTACTTCAAGAGACCTTGGCAGAAAGATGGAGGGATTGTGAAAAAAATCCATTTCCCCCAATGGAGGAAAGGGACAGGGAAGGAGATATCATTTATCGAAGGCCCAAATTCGATTTTTGATGGATTTGGAAGCAGGGAAACAAGTATCCATTTTTGGGGCACTTAGAGCTTTGAATGCCCTAGAATGGGTTACCTAATGAAATTTCTTTCTTTTAATTGTGAGGGTGTGACGAACCCCTCCAAAAAATCGCTCTCCAAAGGTTGGTGGAGTCAAACCAATGAGATGCCATCTTTCTTCATGAAAATTTGGAGGGAGGAGAAACAATCATCTCTCTTTTGGAGTCCCTTTTCAAACAACAACTTTATAGGTGCAGATGCAAAAGGTATATCGGGGGGCTTGGAAATTAGATGGAATACCTGATCAGTTAAGGTTCAAAATTATTTGGGTTTTGACTCAGGCCTTTGGGTGAATCTCTACTAGGAAGATCTGGGAGCATGGATTACAATGATAAATCTATGGGCCCTATCTAAATTGAGTCCATTTTTGGGAATCCTTGTTTAATAAATATTTCATGATGAATGACGACCTCATCTTGGGTGGTGGCCTAAATTTTTCTTTGAGAACTGTTAAAACTTGTGGTCCTAGGGAAAGACCATATCCACTAACATATTTTTTCTCTCACATCTTGGGGGGAAAGAATCTGATTAATGTTGCCCCAGTAAAACTTAGCCCTACATGGAGAAATAAGAGGGTTGGGGAGGATCGAATAGAAAAAATAATTGATCGGTTTCTGGTATTAGAAAATCTTATGGAGAATGCTCTTTAGCTAAGACAATGAGTAGGAAGTGGAGGTGACTCTAATCATTTCCTAATTTTTCTAGAAATTGTAGGAGGAATAAAAAAACTAACCAATCCTTTTAAGTTCAATATGGCCTAGTTGAAGGAGGAGAGTTTCCAATCTCAGTTAAAGATCTTTGGGTTCCTTTCAATCACAAAGAAGATGCTTCGGTCGTGGTGCAGTTTGCAAAAAATATAAAGAGGGTAAAAAGGGCAATGGTGAAATTAGCCTAAGCCAAGAGGATGAGGGATGAACATGACCTAATTGATATCGAAGAAAATATACATGTCATCTATGAATCAAAAGGAGGGGGTTATGCTAACCTAGAATCAAAAGAAGCTCTGCAGAATTTGGAGAAGAGAAAAATATAGTTGTTGGAAGAAAGAGAAGCAAATTTGGCATCTTAAAATGCGTGCCCTTTGGTTGCAGAGTGGGGATGAAAAACCCAAAATCTTCCAGGCCTTTGCAAAGGGCATGAAGCTTTCCAACACTATTTGGAGCCTAAATGATCCTTCAGAAAGATCTGTCTCTTCATTTGAAGGACCGACCCAACTCAGAAAGAGTCATTTTCAAATTTTGTTCAAGGCAGTTGAAAGATCCTCCATTACATTGTTAGGATGATCCTTTTCTTCCCAAGTTTTGTAAATGAAGAGGATAACATAGCCCTTAAGGTTGAGGTCACGAAAGAGGAGTTAAAGGAGGTCCTTCATAGCTTCCAGAAGGAAAAAATCCCAAGACCAGATGAATGGACTATTGAATTTTTCTTGGGCTTCTTTGAGATGATTGGTTTGGACATATTGAAAGTAGTGGAGGAATCCATCACACAAGGTCATATGCATGCCCTCTCAATGCACTTTTATAGCTCTTATTCCCAAGTCCGATGACTCCAAATCCTTAGAATATTTCAGGCCAATATCTCTCTACAATTGCATATATAAGGTGGTGTCCGAAGTAATTGCCAAAAGAATAAAGTCTATTCTCTCAGACACGATCTCCCGAGAACAATTTGGTTTCTTGGAAGGAAGACAAATGCATGAAGATATTGGGGTATCACGGGAAGCGTTGCACACCATTGAAACTTGGAAATTCAAATGAGCAGTCTTAAAAATTGACCTATCAAAGGCCTATGATAGAGTAATTTGGTTATATATTAGACTTCTCCTAACCCATCTAGGCTAAATTGACGTGCCTTTCATAAACTGGGTGATGAGTTGTATTCTGACAGTTTCATTTGCGGTGCTTATTAATGGGGAAACTACAAAAAATTTTCAAGCTGAGTGTGGGCTTAGACATGGATTCCCTCTATCGCCTCTTGTCTTCCTCTTGGTTGTGGAAGGGCTAAGTAGAGCAATTAAAGATGCAAAAATATAGGGGGAATTTCAAGGAATAGCTATTTCCCCAACTTTTCGTTTAACACATCTCCTCTTTGTGGATGATGTGCTAATTTTTTGCAATGGGATCAAAGGAGATGCAGATAAAATGAATTTTATTCTACAGCTAGTCAAGCGAGCAACAAGCATGCAAATTAATGAGAGAAAATTCACTCTCTCAGTACATAATATGGCAATGTTGAGCTACTTTACTATCGGACCTTCTTTCCCTATGAGCTTCAGGACTTTGATGTAGGCCTAAAATACCTGGTTTTTCAGTTGAAGCCAAACTTCTATAAGAAAGAAAATTGGCATTGGCTACTAGCCAAACTGGAGAAGAGGCTAAAATATTGGGGTTTCAGATGGCTCTCTCGAGCAGGAAGGTTGTTTTTGGTCAAATCAATGCTAGAAGTTATTCACGTATATTGGATGTCCCTCACTTGGATACCTAAAGGTGTGTTAGAGAAACCGAGGAGGGTCTACTTCAAATTTTTATTGGCTGGAACTCAGGAGAAGTATGTCCAACCATGGGTAAAATGGAAACTTTTGGCAGCCCCAAAAATGCTTGGAGGATGGGGGTTAAAAAAAATCTTCATGTTCTCCAAATATTTGGCTGCAAAATCTAGTTAGAAATTGATTACCTTAGAAATTTTTTGGTCGACAGTGGTTATTCAAAAATATATTCATCCTTTGTTGGTGGAGGAATGGATCAGAAATCCAGTAAAAATGAGCTCAAACTGCTTAATTATTTGGAAGGTTGTCATCAAATCGTTTCTAGTTATTGGGGAAGGACTAGCATGGAGAATACACAATGGTACCAAGGTACGCCTTGGTGTTGATTCGTGGCCAAGAAGCAGTGTCATCCATCCTCTCCCTAACATTATGGTTCATGAGCTAAACAACCAAGGATTTCACTATAACAATCAATTAGTTGATCTGGATTGTACCGCCATATGGAGTCAAGAATGGAAGGATTTAAAGAAGCTAGGATTGGGGGGGTGATTTCTCTGATCGTTGGGTAATCTACATCAGAGCTCTCAAAGTTGCTCACATTCAGATAATAGACCGGGAAGATAAAATTGTTTGGAAACATGCGCTACATGGTGTTTACACCTCGAAACTTGGCTACATTCGGTTCAACATTGACATGCTACAAAGGGAGATTTCATGGCAGTGTAGGGCATTATGGAAGGTAAAATTCCCTCTAAAAGCACACATCTCCATGTGGTGTCTGAACGCAAATAAGGTACATACATGGGATAGGATGAAAAGAAGGAATGTGGAAGGCATGTGATGGTGATCTTTATGCAAAGCAAATGAGGAATCGTTAACTCATATCTTCATTCACTATCCTTTTGTCAAACAAATTTGGCAAGAGTGTTCTAGGGCCTTGGGTCAAGATTGTATCTGGAAAGGAAAATCATTTGAAGATGCCTGGAAGGAGTGGCTCTCCAAGCCCTCAGATCGTAGCATCAAGGCCCTTCCTCTGATCATCAATTGGGGTGCATGGATAGTAGGAAATTATACTATCTTCCAAGATAGGCCTTCCCTCCTGGACATAATTGTGGCTCATGGTGTCAACATCCTATCTCATTTTTCTCAAGAAAAGGGGGTAAGCACAGTTCAAATTGTTCGGGAGGAATCTGTGGATTACTCTAGGCTATTGTTTTTTTTTTACGAGGCCTCATGAAACAATATTTGTGGGGGGTGAGTAGTGATTCACCTCTCACGTAGCCATTCTTTTAAACTTAAAATGGGCTTGGGACCAGGAACAAAAATCTATGCAGAATTGACAGCATTAAAACTATTACTACTTTTTGTGGGGGAAAAAGGAGTCAAATCCCTTAAGATCTTTGGAGACCCAATGCTACTCATCAATTGGACCAGGAAGTCTAAAAATGTTGCTTTATTTACTTGATGAAGTTCTTAGAATTTTGGACACTTTTGATTCTTTCTCTGTATGACATGTTTACAAGGAGCGTAACTCGGCGGTCGATGCACTCTCTAAAGAAGGTCTTCAGTTGGATTTTGGGAAGTGGTTGATTTCAGAATTAAAATATGCAACACACTTTGAGTTCTATCACCGACCTTTCACGGATCTTCCTGAATCTCTGGGCACCTCTTTGTAGTTTCCAGTCCTTTCCTTGGTATCAGTGTTTCAATATTTTGTTAACATTGTGCCTTCTTATTTGGATCTCAGAGCAACTTTTGGGAATTTTCAACATGTCTATTTTTGGCTCACCTAATGGGATTTTCATATTTATTTCTGACTGTAGTCGGATGTATATGGACGGAGCTCTCTTTTTGAATGCTCTCATGAACAACTTTGTTTTTGGTTTCCTCTTGATGGATAGATTATGTATGGCAGATTGTTGCTGCCTTGTTTTTCTCCTATGTGCCTATCTCTTTGGTTATTGCAACTCTCCCCTCCCCTTAGTCTTGGGGCAAAATACATGGGCACATGTATTTCTACAAAATGTAAACTTTGTTTTCTCTGGAATAAAATTTACCCTTTTTTCCTTGGAATATATATATATATATTCGGTTTTAAGTAAAAAACTAAAATAATATTTTCGTAAATTACTAAAATGCACACATGGACACATGCACATTAAAAATAAAGATGTTGTATGTAAATAATTCAAAACAAATTTAACAAATTGTTTGAATGTATATAGTGATGCATTTTTATAGTTTGCACAACTCCAATGCACCTAATGGTTAAGAACTTGTGTTTTTTCCTTAGAGGTCACATGTTCAAATAGAGAAGAGGGTAGGGTAAGTACATATGAACACATTTTTGTTTGCAAATATTAATATGGCATTGGCAAGGTACCAACACTCTCACACCATGTTAAATAAATTGCAAAAATATGAATTTCATTTTTTTTCTATGTGAAAAGGCACCATGTTAAATAAATTGCAAAAATATTTGAGATTTATAAAAATACAAATATTTTATATTTTTTAGGGCGTAATCTAAACTCTCCACAACCATCATGCGAATTTGGTTGTACAATTGTTGGTAAAATCATAATTTTATGTTAATTCAATTACATTTTTAATTGCATAAATGAATTCAACGCCCTGTAAAAACAAATAATTTTTTCTTAAATTGCATTTTTAACGGCACAAATAGATTCAACACATTGAAAAAACAAATAATTTTATGTAGAATCATAAAAAAGTTTGCAAAATAAATTATATCCTAAGAAATCGAAACTAAAATGAATTTACATTAATCTTTAATCAAATAGAAATTCATAATAAATTTGCAATTATCATTTCTAATTGTTAAAAAAAAAAACACACACACACAAAATCACTCTCTCATTCTTATATTCATTTTTCATGCCTTTCTTCATTTATTATTATGTTGGTAAGTTTGATATCCCTTCCATAATCCATTATTGTGGTATAGATTGTAAGGATATGAATGCAAAGGGTTGGGCGTCTCTTATGGAAATTGAAAATAACTCTCATAGTTGGTGTAAAGATGAATTGTGTCTCATGTTTATCCAAATTAGGGATAAATTGTTTCACAACTTTCTATAATAGGGTCCTGATTTGACATTGTATTTTTTTCATTTATTAATAGATTTGTGGTTTGAGGGGATTGTATTTGGTCACACCAACCCTTAACATGATTGGATTTTATGTGTCTTCTCTTGCTATCATGGAGTTATCTAAATGTCATACCTAGGCCCTTCAAAACAAATCATGCTAACAAAACTTGACATACATGATATTGAATTAAAATTAATGTATTTTAACATTTTCTCTCATATTAAAATAAAGTTTGAATCTACCAAGATGAGATAAAAACCAAAGTTATGAGAGAGGTATTGTCACGGGCCTAGCGAGCCTACGGTTGGGCGACGAAATCACCCGACGCTCCCAGTGACCATGCGGCACCATAATCGTTCGTTTACCAACAAAGCTATAATAACTTACTTGATTCAGACTATGCCTACGTCTTATCTTTGTTTATTACTTATGCTATGTGTGTTTCTTATATACTTAGCATCATGTGATAGTAAAGAGAACAATCATACACAAGAGAAACGAAGATTTGCACATGGGTGGCCAATCCATCGCGACACCCAATTTTTTTTTATAAAAGACAACAACAGTGCGTCGAGATCAACTTGTGTCGCACAAAGAAACAGTTTCCAAACACCGATTCACCAAATTGCCCTTGGGCATTCCCTCTTCGTCACCTCAGCCAGAATTGAAAAGAATTCACCCCTTCATTCTTGCCTCAGTGCTTGAGATCACTTTCTTCCTTCGTTTGCCTCCGTCACATGGTTCAGACTCAGCTCTTGTTCGGTCTATCTCTTGCCTTAGCCATTTTCTCCTTGCATGTTTAATCTAGCCAACGCGCCCTGATTGAAAGACTTAGCCAAATTGTTTAACTGAACTCTTGCCGAAATTGTAGCTGAACTTACTCTCCCACTTGATTCTTTTTCCAAATGAGCACTCTCTTGGTTATATAGGCACGCTCTCCCTTCAATGGGCATGCCCGTCAACCTATACGTCGCAACCCTTCGTTTGTGGAAGTTGACGTCTTAACTGGGCGCCTGTCGCATGTTTCACACGTCGCTTCTTTCGCAAGTCTTTGCCTGAGCTGGTCTTCTTCATAGGTGCTCACCCTTCTATTGCACTCTACCCATACTTGGATGACTCGTCATGTTTCCAACTTGGGTGCCCAAGTCAAGTGTGTGTCCGCATCATTGGTATGTCTCTTGGCTTGGCGTCCACAACTCGTCCGATTGTTGGGTAATTTCCCTTAGCGCACACCCAAGGTTAGGAGCGTTTCCAATCTTCATTTGGTTGACTCCCCTTAATGTGCCCAAGGCGTCCGAGGTACGCAACTCGTTGTTTCGCAAGTCTGGTTAGTTGGGCGCTTTCGCAACCGTCGTGTCCACTCGTCCAAACTTTTGTCTTTAGTGAGAGCATTTATGTCCACCAAGGACACCCACTTTCCCGTGTCGTCGATTAAGTCTTCGCACTCAACCTCCTTCGGAAGTCATGGCATGACGAAGTGATCTTTGGCATGACAATGCGCCCAAAGACTCCCACTTCGTCTAGAAAGTGATCAAGCGCCCTCCAACTCACCCGTCTTGTCGCGTGGAAGGAGCATGCACACACAAGTCCACTCCCGAGGTGTGACATGTATACCTCAAGATAACTCGTAAGAATAATATAATCATTCTTAATATGGAGATAAATACAAAGTGAACGATGAAGTTTATATGGAGAAATCCATTGTGAACATTCTCTATAATAGTTTTATTGTGTGAACGTCCTTTATAATAATTTTATAAATATTTCTTTTGGATATTTAAAAGAAAGAATAAAAACATTAATGTGGAAAATTATTAATATTTAAAAAAATAATATAACTTTTGAATATTATAATAATTAAAATATAAAATTATCTAACTTTATAAAATGGATAAATTTTATTTGATATCGTTGTTAGAAAATATTTTGCATGGGAGGTTTTTGTGGATTTGGCCACACAGGTCTTTTGGAAATTGGGTTATGGCAATTCAAATTTACACGTGTATTGTGACGTTGAATACAAGAATGTATTAATGCTTCGTGACCTTTTTTATTATATCTTTATAAATTAAAGACAATGGATGGTGTAAGATTATTAATATCTATTATATTATAAGAAGGTACAAAATAATCATAATCTTTGAAAACTAAGAATAATTAAAATACATTATTAATATCTATGAAAAGCGGGTGCAAAATAATTATAATATTTGAAAATTAGAATAATTAAAATACAAAACCACATAATGGATAAATTTTATTTGATACTATTATTATTATTAGGAAACACATTTTTATTCAAGGTTTTTGTAGATGAACGAGACTTCGTGATGGATGTGGTTCAGAGTAGTGGATTTTGCCCTATTTCAACATCCCCATTCCAAACCCCTTGAAATTTATTCAATTCCTTTATGGTTTATTTCCATGTTTGTTTTTCAGACTCCTTTCAAGAATTTTAGCTTAATTTGGATCTCTGCAAATTATCTGAACCTAGATCTTTAAAAACCACTATTTTGTAATTTCTGACAAATCCAAACATAAATGGACGGTGACCCTCCTTGGCACTTTTGTAGATCTCCTCACTGAGGAAAAAAACTAGAAGTTTCATCTCAATTTGAATTAATATGCTCCAGTTATGGCCAAAATAAGAAAATGGCTCCAAACTCCTTTTTTTAGACTATAAGGCAATTTTACCTATGTGGCATCCTTATTGACGTGGCACTGAGATGGCATTGACGTTATTCTTCTGGATTTTATTTTGAATTTGATCAAGTTGGCAGACTTCGGTCATTGTGGAAATGCTCACCCCCTTCTCTCACTTATATATGATTTTGGTCTGGTTTGGTCAACAGACTTTGGCCACCGAGTCACCGATCACCGGGGAAATGATTCCCCTTCTCTCGCTTCTATGTGCTTCTGGTCCGGTCTGGTCGACGGACTTCGGCCATTGGGGAAATTCTCCCCTCCTCTCGCTTCTATGTGCTTCTAGTCCGGTCATGTCAACAGACTTCCGCCACCGGGGCATCGATCACTAGGGAAATGCTCCCCCTCCTCTTGCTTCACCCCACAAAACTTCCATTTGACTCTGATCCAGTCCATCGGGCCACCAGTCACCGATTAGAACACCTCTCACTCTCTTCATTCCAAAGTGGTTTCTGGTCCGGGGAACGACTTTTCTCATGGAGTCTTGAACTCTGCACCACTCTTCCAATGTCACATGGCAACAAGACGGACCTATCATAAGATGACAATGGGCATATAAGGTGGATTACTAGGCACTAACAGGGCATAATGATGGGGCGTTGAGTTGGCAGACAAAAGTTACACTATGCGCAAGCTCCGTGGGGTTCCATGATTCTCTATGCTTCAAGCACAAGTAACAAAGGGATCGATGTTAATTATAAACATGTCGCATGAACCCTTCCCCATGCATGTGGTATAAAATAAATAACACAGATCACATATCTACGACAGGGAATCCATGCGGAGGTTAGATTGACGACTATTGAGCATTGGTCTTCCAGGAGTCATAACTATCGATCTAGATACCCAAATCAAGCAAATGACAACTCATTGGAAAGTCAAGGCCATGGAGAATAACTTGTACATGGTTTCCATGGCTGATAGTGTTGAACCACAATCCTCTCTTCTCTAACGCGGTCTTATAGCAATAATTTTCACCCAAAAGAAAATTGCATCCAAACAACTTCTTGATGTCATGTAGCAGGTCCTTGCAAGCCAAGTGTTGTAACCTACAGCTCTGATACCAATCTGTAACGTCCCCTAGCTTAATCAAGGAACATTACTTGTATAAAGTACACATAAAATCGAAAAATTTCTACTAACTCATTTTTTGTAGCTTACTAGCTATGATTTATACACATATTTAACTAGATTTCGATACCCGTAATGAAATGCATCTACAACATTCTAAATGAACATGAATGCAACTATAAACTTATTCACAACAATAAATAAACCATTCACATACAAAGAGTTAAGCACAACAATTAAACTCGTGAAATAATTTAGAAAATACATAAACACTTATCTTTTAAAACACTTGTGCAACCAACTGCATGGGAAGGACATTCCACCCAATGATAGACTTGTTGTTCCAGATCTCAAAAACAAGTCACCTCTGAGTTGGGGCTAGGAATCCACAAGAGAACGGTTCCTCTCACATTCCACTCACAACTCAATATCCCACAACCCACTGGTATTCTCCTACAACTATCCCAAATTTCCACCAACTCTCTTCCTCTTGACCTACCCAACCCAAGGAATGTACCCCTTCACTGCTCTCAGTCCATCGGGCATCCCATTTGTTTATCAAGGTCTCTCTGTCTCAAGTAACTAGGAATCTCTTTGTTGGGAACTCGATGGAACTCACTGCTAGGAAAACTACCAACAACAAACACTTGTTGTTCCAGTGCAACTCACTCAATAGTTCACTCTTCAATCCTGACAATCTGGCTCTTCGATTTCCAACTCCAAAACGCTAAAAAAATGTTCTAGCATGCTCTATAATTCACCCAACCTTCTTGCTCTAGCTTTGGTGGTCCCTTTTTCCCTGCTCTTCCTTGTTGTTCATGCTAAAAATCAATGTGAAAACCTACCTAATCCCCCCATACAAATTCGTTAAATTTCCCCAGGACAATTGACTACTCACGCTGTCCAATGTTGATTGTACTGCAACCCCATGCTTCCAATAACTATGGGATATGACTCTCACACCCACCCTCTTACATGAGTTTAATGATTGGGCTCTCATACACTCAAACAAAAATAGGAGTTATCCCCAAATGATAATAAATTCATAAAAATGGGTTTGGATTAATACCCATAAACCATTTCCCCCTTAGGCCCTTCTTAGACACTCCCCGAGCATTCCTCCTCTCTTTTGGATTAATCAACCCCCATCTTTGTTCATATTCCCAATGGATGGTATCACATTATATTTATTAAAATCAGAAAATACATTTTTCATATTACATCGCTTGGCCATAGCCATATTCATATCCACATTATGCATTGATTAAACTGGGGATTATAGTGGGGATGTTACACATGGGGATTCTTTGATGGAGCTTGTTAAGGTGTCTCGAGCATATGCAAAGGAGGGAGTATTATATTTTTAGAGGCTTCCCATTATTTTCGCATGAAGTATGGTGCATGCTAAGAAATTAACAATATAGTTGAGTTTTATGCTCTCTAGATTTTGTTGAAGATAGGAACAAAAAAGGGTTTGAACCAATTGCATGCTTTTGGTGACTCTAAAATCCTAATGGACAAGGTTAATAGTAAACACATAATTGATAATTTATGATGTCTCCAATAATGAATCAGGTTCTTGAGGTTAAAAACAATTTGTTGATATCTCATTTGTTCATATATATAGAGAATTCAACAAAACAACTTATGTATTATCTAAAGAGGCCATGACTTCATGGTAGGGGTCCTTATCTATTTAGGAATCCATAGGAGGGGTCTAGATCTCCATCTTGGAAATTTCTCTTTATTAATTCAAGAAGATGATAAGAGAGTCATGATATTTGTTGTTCTTTTTTGATGTTTTGTTGATGGAGTAGGCCATACAGAATATTTTTTTTATCTTTTAAGATTGCATTTTTTGAGCCAAGGACCATTGTATTATAAGTAGATATAGCTTAGATAAATATTGTGATGACATTGTACTTCTGTCATAAATACATACTACAGGGCCTTCTAATGCTACTCAATGTATATTCTAATTCCATACTTGAGATATTAAATATAATGATTTTTTTTCTTGGAAAAAAACTTTAATTCAAAAAAATAATAGGTCAAATAAGTGAAAATGAAGTGTTCTTTAAATTTAGGCTTCCAACAACATATCTCACCTATATGTTGATCACAAGGTATGCATTAGTGGCCATCCTTATCTAATGAGAACAAATGTTGACTTGCCCAAGATGAAAGTATAGGCTATTAGAAAGGCGGCTCCCAAGATCAAATTAGAGTGATAATAAGATCATTCTCAATTTAGAAATAAGCACGATAACAATGAAAAAGTTTAATAGAAAATTATTCTCATGGTGAAACCCAAATATACAAAATCCAAATAGATGAAACTCAAAGCTTGAAGTGACAGGTTCTTGCTTGGAACCTTGCACATTTGCAAGGTTCTGAGTATCTATCATAATGGTGTTTCTCGAGGGTGCTTAGTGCTTGTCATCATCAACTCCATGATCATCTTCCAGAGTGAAAATATTGCTAGGATGCTTCTTAAAATTGTCTTAGCTTTCCCATTCAATTCGTCTTTTCAAGAAAAAAATTCATTGTGATTCATGAATTGAAGAAAATTTTGGCATCTTTTCCAATTTTTTCCCACCAATTTTACTGTTCCTAATTTAGCCCCACTCACAAAAAACATGATAGACAATTTTTTTAGTTGTCATCCTCAATGACTTGTAAATTCTAGTGGATAAAATTAGACATGACGATCAACATCTTGTGTTTGTTTATTCAATATATTTCCACCAACTACCTCAAGTTTCTTCTTCTTTGATGTTTGCAATAGTTGTCGCTGCTAAACTCTTCAAGATTGCAGTTCTAGAGTTTTGAAACTGTCCCATTTTGCCTTGATTTTTTAAGGGCTTTTTAACATATTGTGGAGGTGGGTTTCGAACCAATGTCTTTACCTTTTGTGATGTAAACCACTTACTAGATTCTCTTTATCTATTTCCTCATGAGTTTTCCACCCCCCTTTAGGACGTTCATGATTGGGGGTTCTGAGAAAGTACATTTGCTCAATGTAGAAAGATAACTTTTCTGATTACAATAAGATTATGCATGATTTGAAATAGATAATCATGCTCCTCCATTTTCACCCTTTTTACTAGAAATTTTCCTCATTGTTATCCAATGAGTTACTAGATTATTGAGTATTGGTACATCAATCATCACCAATTGCGTCCTCATATTTTCCCCTACAACAATATTAAATTTATTTTCATGTAATTTCTTGATGTAAGGAATCAAAGTCATGTTTATGTTTTCTCTTTCAAAAGACATTGATCAATGGGAAAAAAGTTGCCTCTGGAGGTTGCACGTTCACATTGGCTTCACCATTACTCTCAAGTAGTGGTAGTCAATGATCAAATTTGAAGGGTTGGTCTTAATTTTAGTCAGAATGGTATATATTCATTCAACCCTTCTATGATGAGAAGCTTTGAAAAAAATTACATTTTAATTGACAATAATAAATTAACTACACACTTCATAACAAAAATGTCTTAAATAAAATATTACATTTCTAATCAAATTTATGCTTAATAGAGATATCAATAAATCCATTTTACCACCTTAACGTTAGCAAAGCTACCTGCAAAATATCACCTTAACATTCTCAAAGCACATATTCAAATATTCAAATATCATAAGCTTAATTGTAAAAGAAACTTTTACAAATTTAAAGATGCTTCCAAATATTTGGTTTGATACACTAGAGAAAATTCACGTCATGGTAGCATGTTTTCTATAGAATTATGAAGATAATTAACAATAAATATTAGTAGTGTACCTCTTATCTATACAACCCCAAATATGTGAGTGAATTATTGAATTAATCTAGAAAAATATATTTGTGAAACCTCTAAGAAAAGAAGAAGTCATTTAATCATTCTATTTCTATTTATTGCAACAATAGAAACACTGAAATCCAGATTTGGATGACCCACGGGCTTTCCAAATCAACAACACACAAATATTTAATTTCATACCTCTCAAAAACAGAAGTAGATGCTCCACAAATCCAGAGTCATTCACTATTGCAACCAACACAAACATACAATCAATAGTAAACACATGAACCTGAAAGCAACATAAATAACTAAGAATTCAAAGACACATTATTGGATATAAACTTCCAACAAACGATGGTAGAAAATCCATAATGAAATAATGACACAAATAATTTGCAACAAGAATTCAAAGGATACCTTCCAAGAGAAAAAATGTTCTACGAATCTAGTTTAAGAACAAAGGGCCTTACAAACAATTCCAGAGAATTTAGGATGGCAGTAATGCCAAGTTCTTGGGCATGCTATGGGTGGTTCAAAAGAAAGGAAATACCAACATAAGTCAAATCACTTGAAATCAATCATAGCAAGAATTCAAATAGAATGGCAGTAATACCAGGTTCTTGGGCATGCCATGGGTGGTTCAAAAGAAAGAAAATACCCACATAATTCAAATCATTGAAATCAAGCATAGCAAAAATTCAAATAAATGGTTCGAAAGAAGAGAAATATTGTAACACCATGTTTCCCCCAGTCTGTAAAAAAATAACTATATTGGCCAAGAACTATGGCAAACTCAAAAGATGTGAATGTTTGATTTGACAGACCTTTGTATAAAAGGTCGATGAATGTAAATTATGGTATGATTATGTGTTACATGACTGCTGGGAGGGGGAGGTGCTAAAAGGGACCATGATGACTAATGAGAGGTGGTGGAAGGGACCTGGAATGGTTGTGTTAACTTCCACCAAGCCAGTACCGTACTAGTTTTTATTTGCTCAAAGACCAAAGCAACTCTCTGACCCTGGAATGGATTTCCCGTCAGATTGGTAGGTGGGGAGGCTCCTCAAGAGTTAATGAGGGGATGGGGGTGAACTGCCCATCCGTAAAAACTCCCAGACCTGACCACGGATGGGGAAATTCACACCACACACAATCTTGCAGAGAAAAGGCAAGAGAGGAAGTGTGGTAAGGGGAGAAGAGAGCACGCGCGAAAGGGATCACGGAAGAGAACCGGGAGAAACTCGGGAAATACAGGGAGCTCTAGACAGAAGAGGAGGATAGTAACCTTCGTCCTTGACTTCCGTTGAGCTGGAAGTATTAGACTGAATCTCAAGCATCGTGGTCTAGCTCGGGGGTGGCTAGTGGTAAATCCGTTTGGAGTCACTGAGCCTACGGTTGGGTGGAAACAAGCACCCCTCTCAGCAGTCGCGTCACACCTGGTGTTTCTGATAAGTGTTTATATCTTGTATCTTGAATTGAATATCCTGGACGCATGCTCATGTTTATACACTCATAAATGGTTCCTGTATAGAAGTGTTTACCTTGTGTTTTGATCGGAAATAATGGATGCATGCTTACACTTATATGACCATAATCGATTTATGTATAGAATGAATAAGTTCAGAATACGAGTCCATTCCCTTGAGATTTGTTCCATCTACTTGAGTCACGCTATGTCCTGGTTTGATTTCCCGAAGGCACCTCCTCCTGGGAAGTTTCCTCGCATTCCAGAGCCGGAGTGAGTTCCTTGAAAAGACTACCATTATAGTAAACCCACAAGTTTACTTTACCCCTGTCACAGAGTTCATAGCTTGGTGAATTAAGAATGCTCTTCAATCATGTCACCAAGCCTAGGGATGATTAACCAAGAACCCTCTGAAAGATCATGTGATCAGAGTCTGAAAACCTTGTACAAGAAAGAGTAGTTCTCTCAGGTTTCGACGTTTCGGCACCCAGGAAACCAAAGGGCAAGACCTCTCGTCTTCGCTGGTCGTGAAATCCTGGTATGCGAAAACCCGAATCGGTTTAGCGTGAATGGGTTTTGGCGTTTCGACACCCGGGAAACCCAAGGGCAAGACCTCTCGTCTTCGCTAGTCGTGAAATCCTGGTATGCGAAACCCCGAATTGGTTTAGCGTGAATGGGTTTCGGCGTTTCAGCACCCGGGAAACCTAAGGACAAGACCTCTCGTCTTCGCCAGTCGTGAAATCCCGGTATGAGAAACCCCGAATCTGTTTAGCGTGAAAGGGTTTCGACGTTTAGGCACCTGGGAAACCCAAGGGAAAGACCCCTCATTTTCGCAAGTCGCGAAATCTCGGTACGTGAAACCCCGATGCGCTCTGTGGATGAGCCCTAGGTCACCGGACAGGGTCTTGTGGTAGGAAGGAGAAGTCCCGAAAGAATCTGGACCGTCCATTTGTAGGGACGCATGGCGAAGATCTAAAGCCATCAGGGTTCTGGAGATCGGGGAAATAGGAGTGAAGACCCTGCCAAAATCCCGAAAGGTAGAATGTCGGGATTTAATCCAGGTCGTTGATCAAGTCAACAATCTGAACCGTAGATTCGGATGATACCAAGCTTTCGAGTCCTGGGGATTCAAAAGGGAAAGGAGGAACGCTTGCATCGCAATTCCCCGAATCGTGAAACCCCGAAAGCATTTAGAGGAATAGCACCAGGTCATAGGACCAGTCATATGAAAAGCGACCCAAGGGAGGAGCTAAAGGATCTGTTAGACCCTTTTGGGTTTCGACATTTCGAAAGACAAAAAACAGGGGAACGCTTGCATCGCGATTTCTTGAATCTCCAAAGCCGGAAGCACTTTTTTGGTAAGGCCTGTGGTCATAGCCAATGATCACATGGAGGAGGATAAGGGAAGGGATGGTCTGCGCTAGGCCCCATAGAAATTCGGGGATTTTGTCCCTCGAAGAAAAGACAAAAATAAAAATAAAAAAATCTTAGTTGTCGTAGTGGCTGTGTAACAAATTGGTATCAAAGCATGGTTACAACACTTGGACTACTTGGGCTCATGAACGAGTTGCGCAGAGACTCCATTTGAAGTACTCTTAAAAGGAGTAACCCTCTACCCTAACCCCCTTTATCAAAGCCAAAGTTAAGAATGATAATTCCTATTGTGTGTATGCTTTTGAAAAATATGAATTATGCGTTGATTGTGAATGAATATAATGTTGACTAACAACAAGTGTTTTTCTTGCACAACAAGCGGATGATCAGCCGCGGGAAACTGCAGATGCACAGAATGGTGATGCACCACGAAGTGGGGGATGGCTCCCACAATAGAGACGAAGAGTCTGACGAAAGGAGAGCGGTAGAGACCCCTGCAGATCTAGCTAATACTGTGAGAAGCCTCATGGTTGAACTACGGAGCTGCAAGCCCGACAACGAGAGGTTGATAAAAGAGAAAGAGAAGCAAACGAAAATTAATGCAGTATTGCTACAAAGTTTATCCGACATACAAAGACAATTGCAGCATGGACCTGACACCAGTCACATGGACCAATGACAGACAAAGAGAAGTCGAAGCCCACCTGGGATACAAAAACATGGTGTTTTAAGTGGCCACACTAGGAGGAGCACCTCGAGAAAGGTCCACCCTAGAGATAAGGGACAAGTTTCAGGCAGTTCCTCTGGAAAGGAAACTGGCGACTCGGAGGGATCTTCTAGTAGCAAAACTAGTTCTTATTCTCGAAGAAAATGGAAGAAGCGAAATCATTCCAAAAATCATAATCTCGAAGCATTCAAGAAGGCCAAACCACCCTCTTTCGACGGTGAAATAAAGAAGGGAGAGGAAGTGGAGGCATGGCTGCTTGGACTAAAGAAGTATTTCAGAGTCCATGACTTCTCGAAAAACTTGAAAGCCCGAGTAGCCACTTTCAACCTGAATGGGAAGGCTTCCATTTGGTGGGAAGAACGTAAAAGGGATTCACGAAGAAGACCTATCTTGGGAACGGTTTGAGAAATACTTCAGGAAGATGTATTTGTCGGAAAAGTATTTCGACGAAAAGACTAAAGAATTCTATGAACTCAAGCTGGGGCAACTCACCATAGAGGAATATGTAAGCAGATTCCTCGAGTTGCTGAGGTATGTACCCTATATAAAAGCAGAAAAGGCAAAGGTGCAATGATTCATCAGTGGACTACCTAAGGACTATCATAATAGGATTGAGTTTGACGAGCCAAAGACCCTAGAAGACACTATCCGAAAGGCAAGATGTTGTTATGAACAACTTGGGCATCGGACAGAACCTCGTGAAGGCTGGAAGCAGAAGAATAGTTCGGGATCCCAGAAAATGGGGTTTAAATCCCCAAGATTTAAAAACTATAAAAAGGACTCAAGGATGAGCTTTTCAACCCGAAGTGTACACCAGCAGAATTTCCCCTCCCAGAGTGGAAATAAACCTTTTGGATCTGCCCTAGGAAAGATTGATAACCCAAAGAAAGAACCCTTGAAATGTTGGGGCTGTGGAGAAGAACATCTACTAAGGGACTGCTCGCACCGACAACAGAACAGTCGAAGAATTTACAACGTTCAAGAAGCTACCACTGTCAATGATGTGGCCAGGAGCGTGCCACAAATTTATGCAGCCTTGGATAATAAACAAGTTGACCACCAAGATTTAGTGGTGGAGATGGAAGGTATGATCACCAACCATCTAGTGTCTATTCTAATTAACCCTGGTTCAAAT
>JASDQU010012086.1:108855-133488 GCA_032191745.1 Picea mariana
TTGATGGAGCAAGTCAAGGACACCCTCCACATTGTGGAGTTGGTGTTGTTCTCTTTTTATCACATAATCACTATCATCATTACCGTTATGCCTCGAGCAGAGGATCAAACAATTGTGCATAATTCATAGCTCTCATAACTTTGCTATTTGTGGCCACAGAGAAAGGAATAAAAAAACTGCGGATGACAGGATACTCAAAGCTAGTGATAGATTGGGCTTGTAAGAAGGAAAAAGTGGAGAACGTTGGTCTTGGCACTTTAATCAATGATCTAGATTTCCAAATAAAGTATTTTGAGTGACTCTCTTTCCATCACATTCTAAGGGAAACAAACTCAACAATTGATAGACTGTCCAAGGAAGCCTCACAAGTATCAAAAGGAACTTTCAAACTATACGAATCCATGGATGTCATCGAAAAAGACGCAATGGAGTTCCAACTCTAAAAACAATGCTAATGTTACATGTATGTGTTGATTTTGTAAGTCTGTAGACAATGAGTCTTCTCCAATCAACAATAGAAGGCTTAAGAGTAACATGTATATTCTCCTTTTTGAATACAAAGATTTTTTTTTTCCAACAGAAAAAACAAAAAATACTTGTTTCCTCCAAACATAAAATTATATTGAAAACAAAATAAAATTATAAAATTAGTTTTCAAATTTAACGAAGTACTAGCATCCACATACTTTAAAAAAAAATCTTACTTAAAAAATGGAATTACATTTAAAAAATAAAAATAAAAAATTTAATACAATTATATTACTAAAGAAAATGATCTAACCTACATAAATATAGAAATTCAATATAAAACAAGGAATCCATATAAGTTATTACCTCTAGACGGGTCTTGGAGTTAGATTTAAAATTATTTTTTTGTTGGTTAATTAGAGTTTAATTTAGTTTGAATTGTTATCCTTATGTATAAAAACACAAGACCACTCATTTGATAGGAGTGGAAGCTTGCACAAGTATGCTCTACAACAATGACATAATTACACTCTGAATAGGTTTTGGGTAAGTTACATCTTAGATGATTAGCACTCAAGTAAATTTTTGATGAAAAAGAAACTAGGAAAGGATTCTGGAGCTTAAGTTGTTGAGAAATTGGGAGATGGATGCCACCAAATGATCTACCTAACCATTTTTTCCACTCTAGAAAAAAAAAGTTACATCTACAGTTTCAAAAATAGTATAAAATTTAATTGTTACCTTAACCTCATGGTCTACAACTTTAAACTCTACCTTTAAACTCTACCTTTGCCTTGAATTAGATGCCCATGAATATCACTGCATTCTCCTCCAAGAACCTCTCCATATCCCATTGAAAATAATTTATCCAATCCACCTCAAACCAATCTTTAAAGCACTAATAAAATAATCGCTTAAGAATGTGCAAGTGTAATGAAAAATCTCTTAAGAATGTGAAAGTGTGATAAAAACTATGGTGGTAACATTTTGCAATTCTTTTGCATCACTTAGTGAGTAAACAATTCCATCTCAATACCATCTTATCGAGAGGAAATCATTATCATTTTTATTTTCATTAATGATACTCTTTTTAAGTGGAAAACTTCATAGTAAATAGAAGTAATGTGTGATTTGGATAGACTTGATTTTATATTGAAAGGTGAACCTTGGCTTAAGTGCAAGCTTATACAATGATTCATGTTTGATTGGAAGAATAAATGTCTTTTTCACTAAAAAAAATCACAATTATCATGGATTAATGAAAAGCAAGGTCAAATGTTATACTTATTAGGTCTATGTGGAGTGGGGAACCATGAACATGTAATGCTTGAGAAAGGTGTAATATTTTATGCATTAGTGTTGAAGTGAGGGTAATGTGGATTAAAATAGGTTGAGACATGGGATGTGGAGTCAATCCTTGGAGTGACGTTTTCTTGCTAAAGTCTAAAGTTCATGGAGGATATTGTGATAGATTATCAGGAACAAGTAAATACATAGAAGAAAGAGTTCTGAATTTGTGGAGATGGACTTGCTTAATGACTTGTCCTCCATACCGAGGACGAGAAGATGTGATATGATAGATTTTATTGTCCTCTTAAACTTTGTAAGTGCCAAGACACATATAATAATAATAAAATATAATAATAATCTAATTTTAAGGTCATAACCAAAATTAGTTTTCAAATTTAATGAAATACTAAAGAAAACTAGCATCCACATACTTAAAAAAATATTGTATTACTTAAAAAATAGAATTACATTTAAAAAAATATTGTATTACTTAAAAAATAGAATTACATTTAAAAAAATAAAAATAATTATTACTTAAAAATGGAGTTACATTAAAAAAAAATAAAAAATTTAATACAATTAAATTACTAAAGAAAATTATCTAACCTACATAAACATGGAAATTTAATATAAAACAAAGAATCCATATAAGTTATTACCTCTAGATGGGTCTTGGAGTTAGATTTAAAATTATTTTTTGTTGGTTAATGAGAGTTTAGTTTAATTTGAATTGTTATCCCTCATGTATACAAACTCAAGACCACCTATTTGATAGGAGTGGAAGCTTGCGCAAGTATGCTCTACAATATGATATCATTAAATTGTGAATAGGTTTTGGGTAATTTGCACCTTAAATGATTAGTACTCAAGTAAATTTTTGATGAAAATGAAATTAAGAAAGGGTTTTGGAACTTATATTGTTGAGAAATTAAAAAATGGATACTACCAAATGATCTATCTAACCATTTTTTCCACTCTAGGAAAAAAATATTACATCTAGAGTTTCAAAAATGATGTAAAGTTTAGTTGTTAACCTCATATTCTAAAACTTTAAACTTTACCTTTGCCTTGAATTAAATGCCCATGAATATCACTACATTCTCTTCAAAGAACCTCTCCATATCCTCCCATTGGAAATAATTTATCCAATCCACCTCAAACTAATCTTTAAAGCACTAATAAAACAATCTCTTAAGAATGTGCACATGTGATGAAAAATGATATGGTAGTAAACCTAGTGTGGAAAGGAGCTAGACTGAATTAACCAACTACTAAAAAAACCCAATATTTTAGTTGTCACTAAACATGATTTATTATGTAATTTTTTCTTGAAATATAATTTGTGTTTTATTTATTTATTTATTTTTATATAAAATATAATAACAAAGAAAGTTTCTCACTTGAAATCATATAACATTTTAACCCCAAAAAAACAAAAATTACGAAATAAATTTCTCCTTACTTATTTTGTAATATATTATAAAGATGATAAATCTTATCTTTACGTTTTCCCCTTTTAAAAATATTAAAGTGAAACATCACCGACTGTGTTGTTGAAAATATAGATAACGAATTTGAACCTGAGCGAGGTGTGAAACACCCAGTCGATTATTGATGTCATTGTTAGCTAATTTATCCAGAAATTAGGTCACCAATGTATCCAATGCCCTCCACCAATCCTACACCCATTTTCCAATTTTTTAGCTTAAAAAACCTTTGGACAGAATATTATATTCGTTAGCAGAAGCGAGATGTCTCAAGATCAACTGCAATCTCATATACATTAAGTTTTAGAGTGCACCATCGTTTTGGCAAAATCCTCAACGAAATCATCATTGTCAATAAGCAGAAACGGCCGATTTTGGAGGGATCTGCGCTGGAAAGTGCGCCGACAGCGTTAGAATGCGTTTCATATCAGAAAACGTTAGCGCCCCCACAGGACAATTCAAAATCAGGCCACCAACCAAGGCAGGCAGGGAGGCCCACGGCCCGCATTCGTATGGTTGACTCTGAGACGCGGATGGCGCAATACGTCGCAATTATTTGGACAATTGTGACAGAAAACGAGATGGGATCTCGAGGAAACGATTGTCATCCTGATTCGAGAGTACAAAATGGGCCCTCAACAGGGATGACAACGAAACGAAAATCCCAGGGCCCGAAGAAGAATCTAGTACTTAGGTTCCTGCTGGTTTATCCGATCCACATGCAGATTCAGGGCCTTTTTATGGGTACACAGTACAGTAGCATTTATATAAACATTGAATGATTCGATTATTGCACACAGAGCACTCGTACTAGTATTTTGGATTGTTCGGCTGATACCCCAATTGGGAGTTTGATTCTTATAAACATCGAACGCTTCGGTTATTGCAGACATAGCTCTCGTACTTATGTTTTGGACTGTTCTTCTGATACCCAATTGGGAAGGAAACGATTCCGATAAGAGACAGAGGGGCATTGAGGAGATCTGAGCAGAGGGTATGGCTGATAACGAACACTTCATTGCCAAGGCATTCAGTCTTCCTATATCGTGGGAGAACACCAAGGCCCGAGTGCGGAAACATGCACTGAGCACTATAGCCTCCACAAGGGAGATGTTCACTGGGTTTACCAGAGTGTCCCAGCATGATTCAGGGGAATTGCCGAGAGTTTTGGTTGGACCCATCATAGGGAAGGTCACCACCTGCAGTGCTCGAGTCCTGGTGGAGATTGACAGAGAGGAGGATGTGATTGTCATGGCCTTTGTGGATGCAGAGGGCAGCAGTGGGATTGGTGGGGGAACCTCTTTGCTGAGAAGGCTAGGTACTTCACTCGGTTATCATCCACGGATGAGATTAGAGGAGAGCAGCAGCAGCATCAACAGCAGAGTGACGGTGGATGCTATTTCCAGGGTTGAGAAGCATCTGCAGGGCAGGAGCCCCACTGTGTTTGAATTCAGGGATCTGATACCCGGAACGAGGTATGTTGTGGAGGTTCACTGCCCTGATGGGCCAATTCTTGGGGTAGTTCCCAGCAGCTTCAGGACTTTTCCTGAGGAGAATGCTGAGGTTCTCAATGTTGGAGTCATCAGCTGCAACAAAATATTTGTCACCCAGAAGGGGATTTCCTCGCATTCGGACTTGTGGGCTCATCTTGCCAAGGGAATTGAGGCAGGGAAGATAGATCTGCTGGTGCATCTGGGCGATCAGGTATGTTGAGGTCTTTCTCCTGAATATTTCAAGTTGAGAATTGAGCATCAAGTTTGCTCCTTTACAGTAGTATCTCCTAGGATATCATTTTGAACTGGCAAATGTCAGGGCTCAAATGTAACTACATGCTTATTAGGAACTCACTGCTTATTAGGTACCTTTGTTTTCACCATGGCATGGAAGGTCTGCACCAGTCACTTACGAAATTTCAATCGTTATAGTTTGCCCACTCACAATTTTGCTCCTTGCAGTCCCGTTGATCGGCACTCTATAAAATCACTTCTCCCTTGTGGGAGTGAACCATAAAAGCCCATTAGTTTGCCTCTGCCTGCCTTGAAGAACAGGGAGGCCCTACCTGTACACACTATCGACTTGGAGGGTTCACACTGACCACTAATGGATTTTCAATCATCACAGTCTGACCTAGGGAGCAACATATTTGCCCTCACTCTTGTCACTCTGGTGAAGGAACACAGTCTTTACCCACATGGAATATCACATTGATCTTCCTGCCTGCAATGGATTTCCAAATTCAACACTTTCTTCCTTTGTAACTCCTAAAATAAATGAATTTGCTCTAATCAGTAGCTTTGGTGCTTCTCTAACCCAGCTGTTCATAGTGAGCGGAATGATTTGGACTCATATCTGTTCCAGAGAAAAACGTATAGGCATCGGTCCTATATGAGGATTTATAAATGAAATGGCACAGTTTTGATAAACTTTTGCCTCAAGTTTGCAAATCTGGTAAAAGTAGCTATGGCCACCAAGCTTTGTGTTGTTTTCTGTGTCATCTTTTTACCATAATGAATAGACAGTGGTTCTCAAGTGTCGAGAGTCCTTTGACTAGATCTTGCTGATTTCAAAGCAATGTTAATCTTTAGAATACCAACAGAACTGATAAAATAAATGATATAGAAGATACCCTTCTTTGACGAGCAAAATCGTATTACATCCTTTTATTTGAAGGGCAAAATAGTTGCAAATAAAACGAGCTTTGGGGTTGAGTTATTCGAGTTGTAATCGCTGAACAATGATTTTACAAAATGTACACCATATACACATAAGAATGTTGTTTCAAGTCCCAACTTTCTGTTACTTTACATCATATTTGAAACATTTTATAGAATGTTTGTAAACTCATATAATAGGCAATCCTTGACAGCAAACTTTTTGGGAAATTCATGTTAGTTGTGGTTCATTGTTTCTAAAAGCTTGTAATTTTATCTCATTTGTATCAGATATATGGTGATGGAGATGAAAGATATGATGCCGAAGCAGGGTGTGATTGTGACAAGTGGTCGAATCGCTTTCGTAGAGCCATGGAGAAGCTAAAGAAGGTGGAGTCAGATGAATGGAATCATTACAAGGATGAGATATGTGAGAGCTACCGTGAGGTATACAGGGAAACTTGGAAACATTCTCCAACAGCCAAAAGCCTAGCAAATTGTTCAAATCTCATGATCTATGATGACCATGAGATCAGGGATAATTGGGGAGATCTTAAAGGTGACTGGGGACAAGGTAGCCTTGATTTCTTTATTGCTCACTGTGCCTGGATTGTAAGCTTGGAATACCAAAGACAACTGCATGAGGATGTAGATTTCACCAATTTGCAGGCAATCAAGAAGGTAACTTAGTTCTCAGGAATAATGATTCCATGATATTTTACCAGCATCTTCACTTGGAATGCTTAATATGCAGGCGAGTAAGGGACTATATTTCTCTGGAAAAAAATGATTCCATGAGATTTATGCAATGTGTTTTTCAGTTTGGTCAGTAGAAACAATTTAAGTCAGGATAATTCATAATTTATTGATTTTGTAAAAAACTTTATTCTAAAATATATTTGTAGTTTGTTTCTTGACGGCATTATTTGCTTAACTATTAAAAAAAATATAGAATGAGAAGTGAATATTTCCATTTGAATAATATCTCTGTCTATTTTTTCCAACAGGATTACCACTTCCACGTTGTCAGCAATGTAGGACTGATGTTCCTAGATATTCGTGGTTCTCGTACTTTTCATCGTGTTCAAGATGACGAGTACCCATATTTGGGCTCTCAACAATGGAAGGATATTGAGAAATCATTAGGAAATGGAGGTATCTTCGATAAAGTGAAGATGCTGCTTGTTTGTAGTCCAGCACCTCTAGTCTTCCTTCAACATGCGATTACCAGCACAGCAGCAAACAGTGTAAATCGCTTAGAAGATTTCAAAGGACACTGGTCTGTACACCCACATGAGCAATGTCGCATGATTGATTGCTTGTATAACTGGAAGACATCCAAAGAGCATAGAGATATCCTCGTCCTAGGAGGTAAATTACTGATTTGATTACACCAAGTTTTTTATTTTGTTATTATGAGCTTTGTAGTAGAAAATTGTCATAGATAATTTCAATTCTTAAATATCTCAACCAAACCACAGCTGAATCTTTTGTGGATGTGGAACATGTGTGATATAGAAGGAGAACAGTATAGTTCAGTAGGAGTCATTGCATCACAATGGAAGCACTTCTAGATCCTAGGCAGGATGCACTATTGAGAGCATATACTTTTTCCAACAGTATTTGAGCCTTGATCCTTAGGGGTTGATGAGGCAGTCTGGAAGTCCTCCTTGTTTAAGTGGTGTTACAACATTTTCCCGACCTATGACCTGGTGTTGAGTATCTGCTGAAGGAGGTTATATGCTGCCTGCAGTCTTGTGTATTCGTGTTGTAGATAGAGATGCCATCCATACAGGCCATGATTGGCTTGACATGACTGATGTTGGATGGACATTCCTTGGATCATCTTTATCATTTGTGATCTTTTTCAATTTCAAACAAAGCAACTCAACAAAATGAAGTACTCGAGTTGTTGGAATAAGTGGATTGCTGGTTCAACTCTTTACTTTCACTTGTAGATGTATGGTTGGATTGTGGTGATGATAATCTTGAAGTAGCTGCTGTGTGGACCAAAGCTGAGAAGGGCCTTCGAAAGCATCAGTGCAAGGAACAAGAATGTGCTACAATTGGTGGGAAACTGTTGTTGCTGGAGGATTGGCCTCTTGTTCAACCTCAAAAATAGCAATTTTGTTTGGTGGTATTGAAAATTTTTTTTGGTCTTGTGGCAGCCATCATAAATGGCGTATCGATCATGCTGATAGGACCCACCAAGTAGGAAATCACCACAATTTATAAGAATGACATCACTCTTTGTGCTATTGACAAAGGGATCAATTGCATTTGTGATTTTGTAGACTCAATCCACTCTTGTGGATCATGGTAGATGGAATTCTTCACACTGCTATTATTGAAGATACATTTGAATGAGTGGTTCTTTATTTCACAGTTTTATATGAATAGGGCTTCCTTATTAGTGGAAGGTTGCTTTGAAGTTGTGAGGATTACTTGTAGATTTGAAGGGCTGGGATTATTGACTACTATTGGTTAATTTTCTTTAGTGATTTTGCTTAAAGTGTGGGGGCTTTTGCCTCCTTTTATGTGAGGAACTCATTATTAGAGTGACCAGTAGACTTTTGACAACTACATAAATTTCGAGGACCTTTCCTATTTTTCCCGGGTCTATATTTTGATTTAGTGGGTGTTATAGTATTTAAAGGAGGAGGAGAAGAAGATGAAATAGAAGATGAAGCGGTCGGGCAGATTGGCTAACTGTTTGCAAAGGTGTAACTAATGTTTGGTAAGCTCCTCACTGTCAAGTGAGTAGAATCCTTCTAGGACAATTGTTTTAGACTTCCCATCTCATGGTCTTTGGGTTGGTTATTGGTTGTTAGGTGGTGCTCAAGTGCTTGCTACAAGGTAGGTTCTTGATCCTTGTTGTGTACTGTGGCCTATAGTAATTTATTGTGCATCTGTTAGTTGTTGGGTCTAAAAGTAAGCCTCCGGGCCCCATAGCCAAGCATCGAGCTTTTCAGCATTATGTGTCGTCAAATTGTAGAATACTGGTCTTCGTACGAGCTTAAAGGTGGCTTTATGAATGATACCACTGTGGGAATACACCTGTTTCTATCCCAATAATTGTTTGAAAATGGTAATCATATTACTCATTAGGTTTTGTTGGAATTATTATTGCTGGTTATGTTGTTCTTATTGCTACTCAACTTGTTTAAACTTTAAATATTGTGCACTGTATATGGCATCAGGGATGGGTCCTTTATTGGGGAGTTCTTTTGGAATAAATTCGTTTAGTTGGCTTTGGACTGTTCGTGGAGTGGACAAGATAAGTAATAGACTTTGGGATGTTTATGAGAGAGGGATATACTTCCCAAGATAGGGCTTACAAGTTACAACTATGATTCAATTCTCTTTTTAAAAAAGACCTCCCTCTTGCTTTTTTAATGATGACCCTCTCTTAATTAGAAGACTCTTTTATAAATAAAGTAACCCTTAATGATTGAAGGGCTTACAAGACAAAACAGGACATCTCATTTCAAATAATGCATTTTCTACAAATAAATTATCCTTGTAGTAATATTTCTCATCAACTAACTCTTTAATATTTGAATAAATTCCTTAAGAACAGTATGATGTGACTTAAGGAGAGAATCTAAAAATTTTAAATGCGAATATTTATATCTATGCCATTATTTTCTAAAATTTATTTTGATCTTTGCTCCCAAACCATACCCCTTGTTCTTAAACGAAAACCCATGCATTTGGTGTTTGTTTCTAATCAGCTGTAAATTTCACGTTGTCTACATCATTTCTGAGGACTAGGGCCTATTGGAAAACTGTCATGATGGGCTGGGATTGTTTTTTCTTTTTACCAAGAAAAAAGTCCACTCCTTTTATTTAGTGATAAATAAAACGAGTACGTTTTGAATGGCATGAAGCCTGGTTATTAGAAAGGATCTGTTTCAGGGCAGAAAAGAAGCCGAAGCTAAACTTGTGGTGTTACAGACCAAGCAGGAGCAACAAGACTTACCTTAAATTTCAGAAAATATACCTTGTGGAGTGGCTACCAGGGTCTACTATTGTCTCAAATTCCAGAATCCCCGCTTCTAAATACACAGCAGCCTTATCCAGCATATCTACTTCAGAGTTTAGCTCCCTGAATACATGAGCAAAGCAGATCTTATCAAATCTGGAAAGGGTGTGCCTTATGCTGCTTGCGCTCTCTTGATGATGGATAGAGTTTACGTGCAAATGTACCATTTAGCTAGCATATGATTACCTGGGAGTCCCCCATAATCTCCTTGTCTAATACTCCCTCTTCCAAGGCAAGGTTGACTAGCATATTGTCTCCCATTAATTCTGCAAGATTATTGGATCCCCTGTCCAATCCAAGCTTGAACGGAATAATGGAATTGTCTTGTAGTCCGAACCATCCTCCAAGCCTGCTTTGGCTGGGTTGCCTCCTGCTACCCCATCGATAAAACCTTGAACTTTTGACATGTCTCTAGCTGGAGCTACTGTTGAAATAGTGTAACTGCAAAGAGTATTCTAATTATTATTGATGTATAATTTATTAGATCAATCCCCTTTTGTGGATTGATCATGTCGGGTATTGTAAATGACCAAATCCCCTTTTGCGGATTGGTCAAACCCTAATTGTGATGGGCTAAATGAAAAGTCAGCCCTAGAATATATTAAAGTGGTTATAACCACCTAGAATGAGAAGTCGGCCCAACCAGTGAAAAGACACCCCAGTTCACACGTGCCAGATTGTATAAATAAGAGAGGCTATCGCCTCATTTGTTCACTCACTCACTTGATGATCAGAGCGCAAGTTTGGAGCTGCAGTTGGAGAAGAAGAGAGAGAGAGAGGCGCATTCTTGGGAGAGGACTTTTTGTATTTGTTTGAGTTATCTCTTGGCATTGTATTGGCTATCTATATTAAGGAAGTTTTTGCTAGGTTTTCTCCCCCATGAGGGTTTCCCAGGATAAATGATGTGTCTCTTGTGATTGTGTATTTCTCAGTGATCCTATTTATGCTATGGTTATCTAATGAAATAAAAGAAACCTAATAATAGCTTAAACCTTAACATGGTATCAGAGCTAAGCTGAAGAGAGCATCTTTCATAAGAGAAAGAGAAAAACGTCACTGTTGCCGTACATGCAAATTAGGGCTTTTTATTGAAGAAGAGTTTTAGCCTCAAAACCATCTAGAAAAGTGCGCCCTAACCCAAGGAGTTCTTTGGCACATTCAACGCACCTTTTCAGTGGGTAGATCTCCCGGAAAATGAAACCCTAGTTTTCATCGGTACCAGAAAACTAGAAGCACCAGTCTAGAAATCCGCTGGTCAAGTTTGAGGGGGTAAAAGTTGGATTTTCAGAAATCTGACTGCACCAGCTTACTCGCCTCAGCTCAGCGCATCTATCCCCTGGATCAGAATTTCAAAATTTGAAGTTTGAAAAATTAGGGTTTCCTCATAAAATCCTAAGTTGCGGTTGCAGTTGCAGTCTCAGAACCAGTTGCAGTTGCAGTACTAGTTGAAGTATCAGCTGTAGTACCAGTTGTAGTCACCCTTGAAGTTTTTAAGAGTTGGTGATCATTGCTGCTGCTACCAGATAATGCCACTACCTGCAAATGCTATCAGATGTATGTACTCACATATGTTTAAATTGTTAAGCGTTAAAGGTATTTGCAAGAGAAGGGATCTCTTGCCATAGATCCAGAAGGATCTCAAGATCCAACACATTTAGAGGAATAATGCAACCCAGGTGTGATTATTCTGATATGCATCTATTTGTTATGACATTATTTTGATCAGTATTGCATGTTGTAGCTATGACCATCATTCTAACCTTTGGTCAAAATCCGAGTCAAGGTATTAGATGGATTAAAAGTTGAGATCATAGAGTTTACCCTCTAACCCAACCTTTTGTCAAGATATCATATTGTCTTAGTACAAAAGACAGGTTGAAGAAAGCACACTCATTCTTGAGGACAAGGCTCCAGGTTCCAGGTTTGATTAATTAAGTTGATAAGATTCAAAGTTGCACATGACAAGTTGATAACTACCCCTTTACAAGTAAACACTATAGCTAAGATAGCAGTCTTTGAAAAGTATTATACTTGGTAGCATGTGAGGATATTGAGATAAATGCTTAATGTAATCATTTGCCTGATACAACTAACATCTCCTCTAGGAGAAACCTCTTGTGTTAGTTCTAGGTTGCCATGGAGGAATGGTTGATCACAATACTATAAGAGTGTTGACCTCATTTTGTATTGTATTTCTTACTTTTGATCCTTACTTCAGACAGGTCACAAGTGATAGCTGTGAATGAGCTACTGTGATGATTATTCGTGCTATTGTTTTATCTACTACTATCAAAGGAGTATTATTCTTGCTTGTTGACCTTGTTTCAGGTCACAGGTGATAATTCTGAGGAAGCTATAGTGAAGGTTGCTAAAGGCAACATATTATATGAGACATGAAGCAAACTATGTACATGACCATATACACTCATGTACCAAAGAAGATGAAGAAGAAGCTATCTCTTGAGATTCAAAGTATCTCATATGAAGATTGATTGAAAGGAGCAGAAGGCTCCAAAGATGATCGAACATTAGAATGGGAAGCAGGACTCGTTTGAAGCCTGACTCTGTCTTTCACATCTAGACTTGGTATTCAACACCAAGTATACCCTGTAAGAGATCAACTTCAGGTGAAGAGTCAACTTCCATGACTGGGAGACAGATACCGTGAGAAGACTAGATCGTAGCTTCAAAAACTTCTAGAAGATATGAAATCTCCTGGGAAGATTCCCTTGTTTCAGTGACAAAGAAGGAAGCCAGTCAGAAAGACTAGGATATGGATTCTTTCGTGAGAAAAAAAGTCAGTATTGACTTCCAATATTGATCTATACAGATCAAACATGTTGCAGATGTACAAAGCCTGATGTATGAGGATTCTCCAAGCAAAAGGGAGAAGACTATGACGAGACACTTATTGAAGAAATAGTTCCAGTATTTATGAAGACAACTAGAACAACCATGATTCATATATAGTATGAGATGCAGGGGGAGCAATCCCCATATTTAAAATTGAGTGGTAGTTGGTGCAGTACACTAGTTGGGTCATGGAGACATGACTACAATGGAAGATAGAGTTACCTCCATGAAAGAAGAAGAGCTATCTTTAGTATCAGTTATTGAGCCACTCTCAGTTTCAGATGAAACTATTGCCGTGATAGAATAAGAGGAGTTACTCTCAAATTTTAGCAGCCACAGTGAGAATGAAGCAGTCATTCTCAGCCTCAGAGCAGCTGCAGGTGCAGAGTCCTAGATTCCAGAAGGAACAGTTGAAGAGAGAGTAGAGGACATACTCCCAGACAGTGAGATAGATAATGCCTTACATAAAGCACATAGAGCTATCACATGTTTGTGCAGATTGAGTTGCCGCTGAGCAAGTGTACTAGATTGGTACAATGTAATGAGAAACTTTGATTTAAAGATTGAAGATAGAAAGACTCATATCTACCAGTTGAAGGAAGCTTTGTACGTGTTGAAGTAAGCTCCTAGAGCTTGGTATGGAAGAATTGACAGTTTCCTGACGACCTTGAGATTTACCAAGAGTAAAGTTGATTCTAACCTTTATCTCAAGGTTATGAATGATGAGCCAGTGATGTTACTACTATATGTAGATGATGTATCCTTGATGAAGATGAAGAAAAACTCATCATAGATTGCAGAAAAAGCTCGCCACAGAGTTTGATGGAAGACCTAAATGCATTATCTCTTAGGTCTTGAAGTTTGGCAGAGCACAGAGAAGATCTTCCTTAACCAAGGGAAGTATGCAGTTGAAATCTTGAAGAGATTTGATATGTTGGAGTGCAAGTCCATGAATACACCCATGGAAATAAAGCTGAAGCTTATGGTCGACACTTCGTCAGAATTGATTGATGCCACGCTGTATAGATAGATCATTGGATCGTTGATGTGTCCGATGAACACCAGACCAGATATCTGTTTAGTCGTGAACACCTTGAGTCAGTTTCTGGTAGAAACCAGACATGTTCACCTAGTTGCTGCAAAACATGTGATGAGGTACCTTAAGGGTACATTAGATTGTGGTCTCAGTTAATGATGGAGATCATGACTTCAAACTGAGTGGGTACACTGATTCGGATTGGGCTGGAAGTGTCTCTGACAGGAAGAGCACTTCAGGATGCTGTTTCAGTTTGGGATCAGCCATGATCTCATGGCAGAGTAAGAAGCAATCAAGCATTGCTCTCAGTACATCGGAAGTAGAATACATTGCTGTGTGTTCTGCTAGTTGTGAAGCCATATGGATTCGTAAGTTGTTGACTGGTCTATTCGACCTAGAGATGGAAGCAACCACGATCCTATGTGATAACCAGACCTGTATAAAGATAACAGAGAACCCTGTGTTTCTTGACAAGTCGAAACACATAGAGATTCGATACCATTACATTCGTGACATGGTGCAGAGAGGAGCCATAAAGCTCCAATATGTTAGCACGAATGAACAGGTTGCCAATGTGTTGACCAATGAACAGTTTGAGCACTTTCGAGATAAGCTCGGTATAGTCTGAAAGGACCTCCCTCGATGTAGTGTTGTGTTGATATGCCAGCCTAGTGCTGTGCTTCCAACTTAATTGCTGTGTTGAGATGCCAACCTAGTGCTATGCTTCCAACTTAATTGCTGTGTTGAGATTCCAGCTTAATTGTTGATGCCAACTTAATTGCTGTGTTGAGATTCCAGCTTAATTGCTGATGCCAGCTTAATTGCTGTGTTGAGATTCCAGCTTAATTGTTGATGCCAACTTAATTGCTGTGTTGTGATTCCAGCTTAATTGCTGTGTTGAAATTCCAGCTTAATTGTTGATGCCAACTTAATTGCTGTGTTGTGATTCCAGCTTAATTGCTGTGTTGTGATTCCAGCTTAACTGCTGTGTTGTGATTCCATCTTAATTGCTGTGATGATGTGCCGGCTTAAGTGCTGTGATGCCAGCCTTGTGCTGATGACATGCCAGCCTCGTGCTGATGACATGCCAGCCTCGTGCTGTGATGATGTGTCAGCCTCGTGCTGTGATGATGTGTCAGCCTCGTGCTGTGATGATGTGTTGCCAGCTTCGTGCTGTGATGCCAACCTCGTGCTGAAGACTCTTAGCCTAGTGCTGATGCTAATGATGCTCCAACGTTCGTGCTGTGATGTTGTTGTTGTTGATGATGCTCCATCCTTTGTGCTGTGATATTGTTGCATTTGATGTTGTATCAGCCTTGTGCTGTTATTGATGATGATGATGTATTAGTGTTATACTAATCCATGTTGATGCAGTTATGATGATGATGCCACTTCAGCTTCTTGCTGAAGTTGATGATGGTGATGCCACTTCAACTTCTTGCTGAAGATGATGATGATAATGCCACTTCAGCTCCTTGCTGAAGATGATTATGATCATGATGATGTCATTTCATCTTTCATGCCGAAGATGATGATGTTACTTTAGCCTCACCCTGAAGATGATGATGATATTATCTTAGCTTCATGCTGATGAGGATGATGATGCCATTCCAGCTCTCTGTTGTGAATGATGATATTGATAATGAGAAAAACTTCCGATGATTTATAGATATGCTAGTCAGTGTTCCAAGATGTTGAGATGATGCTGCCCTCTCTCTCGCCCGATGCTATTGTAGAATACCCTTCTTGTTAAGGGGGAGTGTTGAAATATTGTAACTTGCAAAGAGTATTGTAATTACTATTGATGTATTATTCATTAGATCAATCCCCTTTTGTGGATTGATCATGTCGGGTATTGTAAATGACCAAATCCCCTTTTGTGGATTGGTCAAACCCTAATTGTAATGGGCTAAATGAAAAGTTAGCCCCATAATATATTAAAGTGGTTATAACCACCTAGAATGAGAAGTCGGCCCAGCCATTGAAAACACACCCTAGTTCACATGTGCCAGATTGTATAAATAAGAGAGGCCAGTGCCTCATTTGTTCACTCACTCACTTGATGATCAGAGCGCAAGTCTGGAGCTGCAGTTGGAGAAGAAGAGAGAGAGAGAGAGGCGCATTCTTGGGAGAGGACTTTCTGTATTTGTTTGAGTTATCTCTTGGCATTGTATTGGCTATCTATATTAAGGAAGTTTTTGCTGGGTTTTCTCCCCCACGAGGGTTTCCCAGGATAAATGATGTCTCTTGTGATTGTGTATTTCTCAGTAATCCTATTTATGCTATGGTTATCTAATGAAATAAAAGAAACCTAATAATAGCTTAAACCTTAACAGCTACTAGGATCCAAGGTTGGTTTCTTTTTTTGATTCCAAGCTCACGCCTAGACTGGCATTCAATCTAGGGATACCCTCAACCTTAAGGGAGTGATCTTCTTCCCTTCAAAGATGGAGTTGTTCCGAGTGAGCCATATTGACCATAAAACTATCAAGGGGAGGGCTTGATGCTGTTTATTCCCTCTAATCCAATTGCTCAGAGCCTTGAATAGATATCGTACTGACCATTTTACTGATGCCGCTTATCAATCCTCCTGCTGTAGTCCAAACTTATTTTGAGGAGTGGTAGAAAGTGAAAAGGTGAGAGACAGATACTGAAACTTCCTTGCAGAGAGGACATCTTCCTGGACCTTGCCATCCCTTGTGCTGTAGGTTGTTCCATGTTAGAATGGAGTTGCTCAGAGCCCACCAGGCAAACACCTGAGCTTTGAGTTCCAGATTCTTGTCCACAACCATCTTGCATCTTCACCTTGAACCTATGTAAGGAGGGTCTTGTATCTAAGATTTACTGCATAAATTGGAGGGTATTGTATCCAAGATTTATTTTATAAATTTGGTGTTTTGGATTAGCTCTCCAAAGAAGTATGTCCTCTTCGCCTGGCAACTTTATTCCTATCTCTATGCACTGTCCTTTGAATTTATTCCATTGCTCGGAAGCTTCTTGTCATAGTCCCATATCTCTGCTATCCATCCAAATCTGATCTAAGGCCTGGTGGGATAAGGTGATAGCCACATCAGCCATAGTTCTAAAATGCCTGGATGAGAGCTCTTCTTGCAAAATCCTTCATTTTGTAATCCTGGGTCCTTTTCGATCCATTCTTCATCACCCAACCTGACTGATTTGCCGTTATCAATTTAAAGTATGCAGATTTTCACAGTTCCTCATAATGCTATTTGTAATTCTGGAAATAAACTATGGAAGGAGTTTTTGTGATGTCCAATGTTTCGAGTGGAAACTCCACCCATCATCAGGGACTGTTGAATCAGTAAGTATGAAAAGAGTGTTGGGGTAGGGGGGTATATAAAGGTGAAGATAATATGAACATTAGGGAAAAGGATAGACATAATCAATAATTGGGATTTGACCTCACTTCGGATTTGACCTTAACTCTTTGTGTACTATCACTATCCTTAGATTTGACCTCTAGGGCCCTAACTCGACCCTCTCTGGCAAGCACAACTTAGATTGTTGCTAGATCACACTTAGATCTCCTTGTCTCTAGCTCAGATGGTGAGAATCGCTTGTGATAATGAGAAATGAGGCTCCCTTGGTCTTTTATAAACCCTAGCCTTTCTCTCATTTAATCCCGACCTTAAGATCTTCTCCTCAAGATCTAGATTTGACGGTGGGGACTTAATCAATCGTTGAGATAACTTAAGTCACGATCATCGACTGTGACTTAATCTCACATTGAATTAATTCATCTCCCACCATTACTAAATAGTCTAGACATATGATGGACCCTTTCACATTGCTAGACACTCCTAATGTGAAAACACCTGCCCGAGCTACACTTTCTAACAAGGACCTGGTCTCCTTTCTTGAAATCTCTTCGCCTTGCTTTACGATCAAACGTCCCTTTTATTTATTTTTGGTTCTTTGCTATTTGATCAAAAACCATTCTTCGGGTTTCATCCAAGTCTATGAGTTGATCAATTCACCCTTGCAATGCTTCTTTATCCGTGGCGAAGTGTTGAGTTACATGCAAGGCTAGAATCTGGAGGTTTATAGGTAGATGCACTTCTATCTCGTAAACCAATTTGAAAGGGGTTTTCCCAGTAGAGGTCTTGGTAGTTGTGTGGTCTGCCCATAAGGCATACTTGATCTTGCTATCCCAATTTTTCTTGTTCTCTCCGACAATCTTCTTTACAATATTCATAATGTTCTTATTGCTAGACTTTGCTAGACCATTTCCTCGAGGATAATAATTTGAGGAGTGCGACAAGACGATTCCATATTTGAAACAAAACTCATTGATTGCCATCGAACTAAAGGCCTTGGCGTATTTGTGGTTATCTTGGTGGGAACGTCGAATTTAGTGACAATCTTTTCCTCAAGGAATTTCATTACCTCTTTTGTCGCTTTCTTTGTTGGAACAACTTCCACCCATCTGGTGGAGTAGTCGATGGCAGTTAAAACCCATCGGTAACCATTACTAGAGTTGTCCTTAAACTCGCCAATGAAATCCAATCCCCATTGTTGAAAAGGTGCTTCTATGACGTCTGGTTTAAGAGGAAGGGAAAGAAGGCGTTGTTTCTTGGTAAAGAACTGACAAGGTTGATAGGATATGACGTATCGATACGTGTCGGAGAAAATAGTGGGCCAATAATATCCCGCCCTTAGGATTTTATGGGCAGGCTGCAAAATGGCCTCCACAATATCCTGAATGAAAATCAATGAGTAACTTGTCTGCTTCTTCCTTATTCACACAACTGAGGATCACCCCATTGGGGTTCCTCCATTCGAGACCATCCTGTGTCAAGCAATACTTCATAGCCTTGAGCCTTAGGGCTCTCCTCTTATGATCAACCAAATGATCAGGGCAAGTAAGATTCTTCAAATAGTAAATGATATCCGAGTACCATTCATCATTCTCAATTTCACTTCTGAAAACTTTGATTTGTTCCTTTTCTCCCATCTCGATGGCCTTTTGATTGCTTTCAGTCAACATTTTGGCTAGCCCTTGGCCTTTGATTATCTTGGATGGTTTGATCTCCAAGTCGTATTCTTGTATCTGTGAAACCCATTTTCCCCTTGATCTAAGACAATCTTGTTGTGAGAAGACATCCTTTATGGCGGGGTAAGGAATGAAAGATTTAATCTTGTTGTATCCCACATAAGTTCTAAAATGCTTGAGGGACTTGACAAGACAATAGGCTTGTTTCTCCGTAATGGTATATTCAGCTCTAAGTCCATAAGGGTTTTGCTCATGAAAGCGATTGGTTGTTCATCTCCTTGATCATTCTTTTTTAAAAGAACTCATGCGATGGTATCTTTTGAAGGAAAAGAAAAAATGATGAAGTCTTTGGCGAAATATGGGTTGACTAGGATCGACGCGATAGTTATTGCTTCTTTGATATGTTAGAAAGCCAACGTACCTTCATTGTCCCATTTGAAGGGGACATCCTTCTGTAAAAAACGATTTAGGGGCTTCACGATTTCAGAAAGTTCGGAATGATCCTCCTTATGAAGTTGATATAGCCAAAGAAGGACTGCAAGGATTTCTTATCTTTAGGGAGAGGGACCTTCTTGATGGCTTCAATTCTGGAAGGGTCTATTGAGATCCCGTCTTTGGAAATGATATGACCTAGTAACTTTCCTTTATTCACACCAAAAATTGATTTCTTAGGATTAAGAGAAATGCCATATTCTCTGCACCCTTGAAAGATTGTTCTTAAGTGTTGGATATGCTTACCTCTTTTCTTGGAGATAACGGTTAGGTCATCCTGGTAAATCTCTATAAGTTTCCCAATTAAGTCCCTAAAAGCATAATCCATGGCACGTTGGAAAGTGGCTCTTGCGTTGGTCAATCCAAAAGGCATTCTCAAATACTTGTAAGTTCCCCAAGGGGTAGTGAAAGCAGTTTTGAGCTGGTCGTCTTCTTTCACGAGCACTTGGTTGTATTCTGAAAAGCCGTCAAGCACGGACATCATCTTTGCTCTGGTGATCCTTTGCAAAAGATAGTCCATGTTTGGCAAAGGATAATTGTCTTTAAGTGAAGCTTGGTTCAAATTTTTGAAGTCAACGCATACCCTGATATCACCAGTCTTCTTCCTGACAATAATTGGATTGGACACACAAGATGAGTACCTGATGGGCTCGATTATCCCTGCCTCAACCATCTTTTGCAATTCCTTTTGGACTTGTGGGGCAACTTTCGTGTTCATTTGCCTGAGCTTCTACCTGAAGGGTTTTGTGCCTTCTTTAAGGGGAATAGCATGCTGTATAACGTCCTCTCAGTAAGCCTTCAAATCTTCATATGACCAAGTGAAAACATCCTTAAATTCTCTTATGAGGGCAATCAACTTCTCCCTCTCATCAGGAGTTGTTCCTTTTCCAAATTTGACCATTTTTGGAGATTTCTTGGTGCCAATATTGAATTCAATGACTTTGTCATCAATTTTGCTTGACACCTTCCCCTTGTACATGTCATTTCGATCAAAAAGTCTCTCTAGGGAAACGATACCTTTGGGTAAGGGTCCGTCAGGCAAATCAATGATCTCAATAATTGCTTCTTCTGCCAACAAGTTTATCTGGGCTTCTGAGAATTCACCTTCATTCTGGAGGAAACACAAGATCTGGTTCATCATTATCAAAAACCTGCCAATATTCCAAGTTATCAGGTATTGAGGGCCTGAAATTTACTTCCACTTTGTAGAGACCGATCTCTTTGAAAAACTGTAAAGTAGATGTGGATAAGGAAAGGTTGTCTACCGAATGATTTTCTTCTCTGGAGATGGCTTCAATCGAAAAGTTATCAAATCTCTTCATGGCATCCTAGACGACATCTCTGTACTGTTTCAACCTTGGGTTCTTAGCAACGAAATTCTTGTTAACTTGTGAAACGATCAAGTTTGAGTCTCCTCTTACACGTAGGGACTTGATGTTCATATCAATGGCAAGGTTCATGCCCAAAATGAGCGATTCATACTGAACGATGATGTTTGTGCAGTTAAACTCAAGCATGTACGAGAAAAGGGTAGTCTCGTTATCCGGTGATATCAAAACTATACCTGCACCTGAGCTTGAGCTTGAGTGCGTGCCATCAAAGTCTAAGCCCCAAGATCCATCCTTTTCTTCGTCTAGAAAAAGAGAGTTTGCAAAAATGAAGGTGCTGTCAATCCCTTCATCCAAAACTTGATGGGGCATGTTGATATGATCTTTGACAAAGTATTCTTTTTGGTCTTATTTGGGAAGATAGTATTCTCTTCATTCTTGATGGCAACAATTTCTTCTCTTTGCGTGGTTCAGTTAGAAATTCTTGAATATCTTGCAAAAACTATTCTTCAGCTTGCCTTGCTGCTCGTTTTCTTTCAACTTTCAACATCTCCTTTATAGGGGGGGGTATTTCTTTAGATGTTGGTTCTTTGTCTTTCCTCAATAGACTCATCATGTGATCAACAACCTAGTTAGCGACTTCTTCTCGTTCCCTTTGCAAGTATGTCTTGACATTGTGGGGAGGGTTCGGAACAACCAGGTCTGCAACTTGATTTATTTGAATGATTTCCTCAAGACAATCCTCATCTTGACAGAGAGAAGAGGCTATGTTCTCTTCGAACTCACAAGCCCTTTCTTGGGCTTCAAACAAAGTTGGAGGGCATCCCTTTCCAATTAGAACTCCGCAGGGATCTTTCATGGTTGACATGTAGGACTTGAGGATGGTACCTTGAGATGGCTTGAAATCTTGAGGAAAGCTCCTCACAAGGGTATTGAACCTATCATTGAAGTTCTTTATGCTTTCCCTTGGTTTTCTTTTGTAGTTATAGAGTTGATCATAAAGGGACTAACAATCTTTGTTTTTCTTGAATATTTTGGCAAAATGTTCTCGAAAAAGATCCCAACTTGTGATCGTCCTTGGGAAGATACTATCATACCACTCCTTAGCCTTTCCGATGAGAGTGTAGGAGAAAAGTCTCATCCAAACATCTTCGTGTTGGTCATAGGGTTCAAGGGCGCGGAGGAAGGTATCTAAATGATCTTTGGTTGTGACAAAATCATCTCTTGAAAAGCTAGGGAGCCATTCCTTAAAGTCCCTTGGGAGTTTGTGAGGAGACCTAGGGATCTTTGTCGTGTCTAAAGGCTTGTATGCATCTTTAACCCACGGGCTCTGGTCAGTACTTGGTGAATGAGGCATGGATGGAGGCGGAGGTGTAGGGGAAGTGGGTGAAGATGGAGGGGTAGGAGAGGTAGATGGGAAAACATGAGAAGTGGGAGATAACGGAGGACTAGACCTTTTGGGTGAAGGTTTATGATGCTTGGATGCATGTTGGGGACTTGGGTAATGATTTTTTCGGGTACGTTCCATAATGAAGTCGCCAGATGAGCCTTAAGACAAGCTTATCAAGGATGGAAGGGGAACGTCCCTCAAGTGGAGTCGCCGAGCAAGCTAGGGGTAAAGGCTTTGGGATGGAAGCTTGCCAAAGTGTCGTTAGGGCATGGAAGAGGATTCAAAATCCTCCCCGACAACAATGCCAAAATGTTCTTGCACAAATTGTGGGTTGGGCAAAGCCCGACCCAATCCACGAGATGGCGATAACTATGGGAGAGTCTACCCATTGTCACCTTAAATAGACCCTCCCCTCGCTTTAGTGAAGGAGAAATCCAACACAAGGGGGGAATCCTTGGTGACCCTCGGGGGATTGAGATGGAAATTTAGGTGATGAAGGATAAAGCCCCTATAGGTCAAGTTGTGGAGAGATGGAAGGCTTGGGATGAAGTCTTGTTGATGAGGGAAGGTTGCCAAGAAGTAGTGTATTTGCAGAAGATTGTTGTACCTGCCCAAGACACAAGAAAAGACAAGTATACAAGCCAAGATATCCAATGGACAAGCAAGTGAAGTTTGCTGTCCTATATAGCAGCAGTAAACAATGATGTAATTCAGCAAGTAAATGATAATCAAAGCTGTTAAAGTCACTAAAAGTCTAGTCAAAGATGCAAGAGATAAGCTAGCAATGACTAGTATAACTCAAGTGAGATAGAGCAAGACTTTAGCAACAATATAGGGCTGTTCAAAGATGTTATTGGAGAGATATTATAACAGCCTTATGGCTGTAGCAAAAGATTGCTACAGCAGAAAATTCCAACCACAAAATTACAAGTAAACCACCCAAAATATGCTAAATGACAAGTAGATTATTATGACAGCTTTCTAGCAAATTTTGACGGTTGAAAAGAGAGTAAAAGTAAAAGTTTGAGAGCAATTTGCTGCATTCCTAATGGCTGTAGCTTTTAATGTTATAACAGCAGTACGATATCCTTAGCCAATCAAGATTCCCTTGTTAATGTTTAAGCCATTATTATAGTTCTTTGCATTTCATTAGATAACAATAGCATAATACAAGATCACTGAGAAATACACAATCACAAGAGACACATCATTTATTCTGGGAAACCCTCTAGGGGAAGAAAACCCAGCAAAACTTCCTTATTATAGATAGCCAATACAATGTCAAGAGATCTCTTAAACTAATGCAGAAGATCCTCTCCTAGATATGTGCCACTCTCTCTCCTTCTTCTATAACTGCAATTCCGAAATTTGTCTCACAAATGAGCAAGTGAGTTGTGTCTAAGTGAGGTGTTAGCCTCCTTATTTATACAAGACTGACACGTGTGAAGTGTCTCTTCACTGGCAGGGCTGACTTCTCCAACTGGGTGGTTATAACCACCTTTATTATGTTTCGGGGCCTCTTTGATATATTCTAGGGCCGACTTCTTCTTTTGCCTTTTACAATTACAATATGACCAATCCGCAAAAGGAGATTTGGTCCTTTTAAAGTAGCCGACATAATCAATCCACAATGGGGATTGATCCAATGAATAATATATCAAATAATAATAAGAATACACTTTGCAGTTACATTATTTCAACACTCCCCCTTAACAAGAAGGGTATTCTTCAGCAGCATCATGCGAGAGAGAGAGGACAACATCATCAACAACATCAAGTGGGTGAGAGGACAACATCATCAATATCATCTTGGAACACTAACTGACGTATCTATAAATCATCGGAAGTTTTCTTCATCAGCATCATCGTCATTCTCAAAGGAATGCCATCATCATCTGCATCAATATGTATTAGTATAAAAACTAATACATCATCATCAGCACAGCACAAGGCTAGCTCATCATAATACAAGACTGGCTTTACATCACAGCTGTCAAGCTAGAAGCTCAGTACTCGTCTCATCTCAATGTCTTGCTTTACGTCACAGCATTCAGGCTGGAAGCAAGATACTAGATTGGCTTTACGTCACAGCCATCAAGCTGGAAGCACAATACTAGTCTCATCTCATCGTCTTGCTTTACGTCACAGCACTCAAGCTGGAAGCAAGATACTCGTCCTGCTTTACGTCATAACCATCAGGTCGGAAGAAGGATACTAGACTAGCTTTATGTCACAGCGATCCAACTGGAAGCTCAGTGCTAGTCTCATCATATCATCTTGCTTTATGTCACAACCATTAGGTCGGAAGCAAGGTACACATCATGCTTTACGTCACAACCATCAGGTTGGAAGCAGGGAACTAGACTTGCTTTACATCGCAGCTATACAGCCGGAAGCATAGTACTAGTCACACATCATCTTGCTTTATGGCACACCCATCAGGTCGGAAGCAAGGTACTCGTCCTGCTTTACGTCACAACCATCAGGTCGGAAGCAGGATACTAGACTGGCTTTACGTCACAGCTATCCAGCTGGAAGCACAATATTAGTCATATCACATCATCTTGTTTTACGTCACA
>JASDQU010012086.1:152068-168326 GCA_032191745.1 Picea mariana
ATAGAATAGATCGGTCACATTTTCCAGCGAAGTTTTGTGCTATTAAATAAAACAAAGATGAACTAGATTCTTCTTGCCATTAAATAAAACAAAGATCACTTATGTGCTTCAGATCAGCGCTCCACGCCCTCTTCTCACGTGGGTGCTCCACGCCATGCTCAATGAAAGATCTGCCTTCTCTTCCGATCCTTCCAGCAATTCAAGCTTCTCCTCGGAGCAGCCAACAAATTCACCAGTAGCATTCCTTCTCTCCTCCACGCAAAGGCCGCGAGCGATCTCCCTTTCTCCTTTTCGGCACACCAACATCAATTTCCCATGGAGAGCAGCGATCCGGTCAGCAAGAACGATCCGCCTCTCACAATTTCTCAGCGATTCTCATTAACTTGGCTCTGATACCACTGTTAGACAAACATATAAAGATAAGTGTGGATTGCCTTTATTAAATGATATGATACATTGATATATACATGACCTTTGGATTCAACTTCCGTTACATGAACTTGACTATTCATTTTCCATAAATTTTGTAACCCTAATGGATTACGTTTCCAACATACATCACACTGCATGGTCATGCCGACCCCATACCATCCACAAACAGCCTAAATGAAACAGAAGCTGAAGCGACCCACCCCACGACGTTAACGGAGCCGATAGATACCATCACCAGAGATGGGACGTTCGAGGTGGGTCGGAATCCCAAATGATAGCGTAGTTAGCTTACTCCGAAGTTTTATGGCAAGCGTTTTCAGCGGATACATTTCGGCGTTCTCAACCGGAGTTAGCGGCTGTGCTAGTTTATATTCACCCAAGAATTTGAAACGTACAGTACATTGGATTTGCATTTGGTTGTCGATCTTAATGTCACCTGCTAACAACGCCGCCGTCAAAGTACATTTGTAAGGGAGCTTATGACGGGTTCATAAATGAATGAGAGACAGAATATATCAATATCTCATAAATGAATGAGAGACAGAATATATCAATATCTCCATGTTTTTAAGTTATTAAACAGTATTGGTGAGCACCAGCAATATCGGTGGTAGTAGCAAGATGGAAATGACAGAGGAGATATGGAAGAGATTAACGCAAGACTTGTTACTTGAAATTCTGGCAAGACTGCTTATGAAAAGCATTGTGAGGTTTCGCGCAGTTTGCAAAAGTTGGAAGGAAATGTTTGAATCTTCCGAATTCAGAAGGTTAATGGCTTTCAGAAGGTTAATGGCCACGTTGGCGGTTTCCTCTACCCTCTACCCAGGCATTTCTCATTGTTCAGGGAAAGAAACAGTTGACCTCCGTTGATTCATCTCAGCCATTTTACGTCAAGAACCTATGGATCAGCACAGAAAGTGGCTACAAATTTCACAATCTCTCTCTGGATTTTCTTCCCAGCCCTGTTATTGCGGTAGCCGGTTGCAAGAGCATACTTTGTTGTTGGAGTGGAAAAGATGAAATTTACTTATGCAACCCTATCACCCAAACCTGGATAGAAGTTCCAGAGCGTGTTGAACATACAAGGTGGGATTTCATTAGTCTAGTTTTCGATACATGCACTGCACGTTGTACCCTCATCATGGTAAGGAATTCTACAGCAGATATTAGGGGGTTTGAGATGTGCAATTCCCTCGGGAAAGGAGTGATAAGAAAAGTAAGGAACTATAATTGGACTCAGTTAGAAACAATTGTGGACAATCTAGTTCGACCTCAAGGGGAGGGCATATATTCAAATGGAAAATTTTATTGGTTAAATGAATTATATGAGGGGGATTGTTTGAGCATAGTTGCATTCGATGGGGCCCAGAAACAATGGAACGTAATCAACGGCCAGCAGAACATAAGAGTTGATATCTTCTCACAAAGTCTTGGTGCTGCATTTGTTACTGGTTGCGAAGGGCGTATAGTTTTAGTTTGTACGGGTCACCTTTCTTTATGGCAGCTAACTATAGATGAAGTAGCTGGAGAGATATGGTCTCCACTTGAAACAGTGGACGATGGGCATGGATTCAGGAGCCTCATGTTTTGCATGGACATGGCAGTGAATCACAGTGGCTGTGTTTTAGTCTTTCTACCAATGACGAATGCCTTTGCAATTTGGAGCGAGGAAGGAAAAATATTGCAGAAAATAGTTTTCGGGCAGCTAGCTGACTTTTCAGATTATTTACGGTCTCATATTTCAGTGCGTACTTTCCAAGTAAACAATATTTTCTGGCCGTAGTATACATTTTCTGGCCATTGTTTACTGTTTATTTCAGCTGTGTTAATGCCTACATTTTTTTGTCTCCCATCGGGAGCTTATTCAGATGTTTTTGTGTATCTCGAGAAAAGTGGTAGATAATACAGGTTTTGTAAATGCTCCAAACTCTTGTTTGGAGGGTTGTTAGAACTGCGAAATGATATGTGTGTTTCGTTGGAACTTAAGGAGACTTTGATCTCATGCATCTATGTTGGTCAAAACTGTCTTAAATTGAAACAGAAACAGCTGTGTCATTTTGGATTAGAGATTAAAATCACTTTTGCAGTAATCTATTTGATTGGTATTCCTATTTTGTTTGTATCTATTCTTTGTTGTAAACTTATAATCTTAGGTGAAGAAATCCGGTTGAATAGAATAGCATAACTTAGGCAGTCTGCTTTTGGGAGGTGTATGTGGACAGATTTAGCAAAAATTCGCATGCTTCTTGACCTCGATTTAAACCATGAGATACAATAAGATCATATAGACTTTTCTTTGACGGTATTTTAGACTTGGGAAAACCAGTATTATTTTACCGAATTTTAGATTCTTTAGACTGAAATTTTGGTTTCTGAAAAATGTATTGGTCTCTTGTTCATGTCATGAGGATCGTATTCATTGTACTTTGACTGAACACAGTATTTTTTTGGGAAACCTGTTTTTTTATTATATTTTCTGTAAAATTTGGTAAAATATTTAAAGAATGGTAAAGTTATGCGTTTTAATTATTGCAATCGTAGGGTTGTTTCAGTGCAATTTATTTCTATTCTCTTTAGGTTAAAATTTTCATGTATATGGGATGGCATAGTTTATGATGTTTCAAAGTCTTTCAACTTAATGATACTCTATAAAATATATTAGTCAGCATATGAATTGAACCAGAAATTTCTAGATAGTAAAAACCTCTAGATTTCATATAAAATACATTGAGTTACTCAAAAATATATGTGCCTCTCAGATTTATATAATTTCCCTGCCAAACTGATTGCAGAATTTGAATTGTATTTCCAATTTCTACTTCTTGAATATTATTTTTCTTATTTGAATTGTATTTCCAATTTCTACTTTTTCAATAATTTTATTTTTCTTATTTTACTTTCCTTACTGTAGAAATTTTAACTACTTTAATTTTAATATTGACATTTCTTTAAATTAAAATCTGTGAAGAATGATCACTTTGTAACCATTCCTGTAATTTGAACTTTGTAACCATTCCTATAATTTAAAAAATATTAATGTGTTTTTTATTTTATAATTTTTATAATTTTTAATTTAGATATCAATTAATAATCAGGATAGCTGTCATTAACATATTAGAGAATTTAGATTGATTTTTCATCCTTATTCAAAGAAAACTTTGTTATTTTAAATGATTTATTTGACTTATTAAATGATTTATTTAACTTATTTATAGTAAGAAGATAAACTTCTCCACTTTCCTGGTGCCTTGAGAAAAACCATGTCATTTTAAATGACACTTTGATAATAAAAGATAAAACTCCATTTTTCAGATGTTTTGAGATCTTGGGTTGATAATTTATTTTTTAATATTATAGAAATACTAAATCTTAATTAATAAAAAATATTTTAAAATTTTACTCTAATCCCTTAAAAATATTAGTATATATCTTTTCCAAATTATAGTGTTTATAATATGTCTAATCCCTTAAAAATATTAGTATATATCTTTTCCAAATTATAGTGTTTATAATATGTAATATCTGAACAACTTTATTTTTAAATTTAATATTTTCATATTTTCTAAATTTATTATTTGAATATGATCACTTTATGAAAGTTGTGGGAGTTTATTCTTATTTTTGCAATATTTATTTTTTGGCTAAAGCTAATAATTATGGAGATATAATTTTGATATTTTATGTTAGGTTTAATTGTTTCTTTGCATGAAATTAACACTTTCTCATTTTCAATCTCATTATTACAATTCCTCTTTAAATTGAGTTATGATAGTACTATTAATAGTAATTGATATTGTAAAGGGCATCATCGTTCATTGTTCTCCTAAGATGGAGCCAAGAAGTTCAATCTCTAGTGCATCTTCTCTTAAGCATGTGTTTGATTTTCACTTATGTTGTTTGCAATGTGGACTTAAAATTTAATATTGTTTATTATAAAAGGCTTGCTTATTTGCTGGATTTTCATTTATGTTGTTTGCATACTAACTTAAAATTTAATATTTATTATAAAATGCTTGTGTATTTGCTGAATTTTCCTCCAAGTTTTTTTAGAAATACAACATCCCCAAGCATGCTAAAGAAAACTTATTTTTCTCCATAAAAAAAAGTTCTTTATAATTGTTCTTATATAAAGGCACTTCTTTTAAGCTATAGTGTGTGCACTGTGAACACTATGTTGTAATACCAACTTAATCTACAAAGTAGATTATAAAATGTATTGCAAACATATACAACAACCAACAAAGATCCTATATCACAATTATAAAAAAATGCATATGCAATTGAACAAAGTTTACTCATTCATTGAACAAAGTTTACTCATTCATTGAACAATGCTTACTCATTTATAGTCAAAGACAATTCCATACACAAATGGTGCAATTTCATATTCAAATACAATAGTATACGCAATGGTGCACATTCATATTCAAAGACGAGTATACACAATTGTGAAATATATTGGATACCAAATAACAATCATTTCTATTATTGGATCAAAATAGTACAACATCTATAGATTTCATAAAACAAGGAATTGGAAGTATTGTAGAATGAGGTGAATCATGCAAAATTATAAACCCAGGGAAAATTAACTATTTTAGCAACTTCCATGTTCATCTGTCAAACTTTACATTTAGTGTACACTGAAGGAGAGGAAGAGCCATATAAGTGGAATACAACCCATCTCTATATTACTATATATACTAACTCATTGTTTTGATGTGTTGTTGATTGAAACTCCACCAATTGCATTGTTTGGATGAGTTGTGTGATTGTTGTCATTGCATTGTGTGACGATGTTGCACAATCAAAGTTTTAATTCATGATGAAGATGAGAGTTTTATTTCATGACTCAGTTACATAGTCGAAGATAGTAGCTTAATTACATGACAATGCTGCCCCTTGGTAAATTTGTGTGACATTGTGGATTGCATTGCTRAATATTTTGTGCACACYAACATTCTATGTAGAAGTGTGCATCCTTTCTATATGTATCCATTTTTGGGAAAAATAGAAGTTCTTTTAAATGCAGTTTATTTGGATGTGATTTGCAACTTGAGATAAAATGGAAACTAGTTGTCAGATCATAAGCTATTTATTCCATTGGATTCATGACATCATAATTATGTTAGGGCTGCCCTTCCTCTACCAGTCACACATTCCAACATGTTTTCCTTGTGATGACTTCTAATTTTAAGGTTTCATTTAGTGGGGATGAATTACAAAAAATTGCATTGGAGATCAACTTCACAAATCAATGTCCGAGAGATTGACACAGGGTATAGTGGGCTCTAAAATGAAAACACACACACATCTAGGTGACAAAATGAAATTCTACTATTTTTTTTTGTTTTTATGTCCTCGAGACCATTTTTGTAGGTGTCTTTGAATGCCCTTTTGGATGCAAGTTGCAACTCGTGATAAAATGGAAATTGGGCATCATACGGATGACTTATGAGTTTCATTGGATTTTTGACATCATAATTACACCAAGGGAATCCTTAGAGGGTTTTGAATTCAGGGTTGTGTTCAATATGATTTCATGCAAAAGTTTGTTTTGAGAAATAAAGGGTAATTAAGGAAACATCTAAATAATTGTAAGAGTGCTTCAAAGGTCCGCTATGTTTTCTTTAAGGGTTGAAATTTAGTTAACTATAGTGGAAATCAAGGGACAATAAGAAGATTATCCAATGTTGGATATTCATATGATTATTTCCTGAAATCAAAAGGAAGAAGATGACCCATAAACATAGGAAAACCATAATTTCCTTTAGGAGACCTTCATGGATATTGTTTAGAATGAACTTGTGGATTTGTCCAATATCTACTCAAAACCAAAACATATAAAGCAACAAGCTAGATTAAATCAATTCAAGGTATACACTTGCACCTGATTTGTAATTATTAAACACAAATCCCTTGCACCTAATTTGTAATCCCTAAACACATAACCACCCTTCTTTCTTACGTTGTTGTATTGTGTCAAGTATAGAATTTTAACAACCATCCACCCAATTAGTAAGTGGTTTCCTTCATTGTTGGTTAGGGAGATATTGATGTTTTTCTTTACTTCTAGAGAAAGTGCCAACCAATAATCCCCACCCCAATCATTATCTTTCAAGTGACCACTACATATATTTACATTGTAATAATAAAATGTACAATGCATACATTCTTGAAATAAATGGAGATGCATTGAATTTGAGTCATATGTAAGATGACTTATGATACAATCATTAATGTCCAACAAATGACCATAAGTAGTTCGAAGAGACTACAAATCATACTAAGATAGTCTCAACATTGACATACAACATTTGATTATAAATGCATCTCATATATGTGTGTGTGAATTTTTTGAATCATAAACAATAAACAATGCCATATAAAATTGAATTATGTTAACAAACTAAATTTCCAATTAACTATCCATTGAAGAAATCTCAAATACAATATTCCAAAAAAACCACAACTCTTTATCCAATTGATATTTTGAGTAAATCAATTATTTTAAGTTATGTTAATAATGACTTTGCTACAATTATTCTTAATGTCTCAAAAAACAATCTCATTACTAAGTTGGACATGCTTAAAATTTGTATGTCTTGCAATTGTTTCTTCTACAACATAAATACCTCTTGATGTAATATCAACACTTCCTCCTCAATACAATAATACTATCTATTGTCTACAATTCAATCTATAAGCCATTTCATTTTTCTACAATACAATACTTCTCTACTTAATATCAAGACTTCCTCCTTAGTAGTCATACTCATGCAATACTAACATCTCTTGTCTACAATACAATAAGTCATTTTTCTTTCTTTCTCTAATATAATAATAACACAACTTGCTTTTGTGAATTACAATTACCTCTTCTCATGAATACGATAAAATAAATGCAATATTTTACAATAAATATATCTACGGTGAATGTTGAAAAAATTCTTCTCTACCATATAACATCTAATAACAATATTACTTTGTAAATAGATTGCAATAGAATTGTTTTCTTCAATGTAATTTAATGACACATTCTCCTTAATTTAATGTAATAATAACATTACATTACTCTTCTTTGTAATAAAAAAATTAAATCCAACTTCTTAAATTTCATAGTAAATATCACATGACCTAATATTTACATGAGTGTTATGAAAAATGAAAATGTTTAGAGGAATTTTGAATGAAAATTTGAGGGTGGAAAAGAAGAATTTATTTAACACAAGTTCAAACATGGACATGAGTTTAGGTGGTTTGATAAGATGGTTGGGAGTTAGTTCTTGCACTTTCCCCTCTCAAGTTCAAATCCTAGATGATATTGTGCCTCATTATGATAAGACCAGAAGGGAATGATAGGGAAGTCTTATCTATCTTACTACCACCAAAACAAACATTTCATTTGTTGTTGTGATTCTTTCCAGGTTCATGCAAAAGACTTGTGAAGGACATTGGTGATCCAGGTGGATATTGGTGGCCACCCACCTATTCTATGTGGCTCCTCTTGAAAGTTTTTAGTTTTCATAATGTTGACATTTATTTGTAATTGTGGGTTCTACACTTCTGAGGCTATCTCGAAGCCCCACATAGCATCCAGGTGGATATTGGTGGCCTCCCACCTATTACAATTGGCTTATTTTAGAAGTTTTCATGTTGGTAAATCTTTTTGTATTTCCAGGGCCCTAAATAATGTTTTTTTGGCTTTCCACAATCAATCTCTAGACAGATTCAGATTTTAACGGTATAATGTGTATTTCTCGAAAAGATATTTCCAATGGGCTATCACATGCCTAAAATGGAGGTCGTATGCAAAAGTTACGACCTTGGAAAGTTGAGGTACCAACTTACCCATCGAGGCCCACATAAATTTCTGAATTTCATCTCCTAGGGTTAGTTTTTTTGATGTATAGGGTTTTGTAATTCATGAGTAATGTTAAAAATGCCTCCAAAGCTTCATTGTAACTATTTTTCTCAGACGAATGCACGTAACAACCACATCTCTTCTCAGAAATAATTACCACCATTCGAGAAAGTTGTTTTCTTAGTTTTACAGTTTCAACCTATTTTATTTATTCAGTAGAAGTTATTGTTCTTTGAATATTTGTTGTTGTTCTCCATATCTCTGTGTTCTTGTATACAGATTGTTATTCATTTTTTTCCACTCATAAATCCAGATCAATTGGTTTGCTAGAAAACGAGTTCTAAAATACTTGAAAGGAACTCAATATTTTGGACTTAGGTACTCTAAAGTGGATGACTTTAACCTAATTGGATATTCTAATTCGAAATTATTGGGGGATAAGGAAAATGGAGTGTCAACTTCAGGCTGTCGCACGAGTCTTGGATCAACAACTGTCTCTTAAAGATCATGCAAACAATCAGTTCCAGTGGATTCCACAATAGAGGAAAAATATGTGGCAGTCACAGAGGTAACAAAGGATGTTGTGTGGCTTAGGAAAATACTTGAATATTTTCATCAGAAATAAGTTAATTCTACTCCTCTTCTAGTTGACAATACTTTTTCAATCAAGTCCGTCAAGAATCCAAGATTCCATGATCGAACTAAGAACATCAACAAAAAGTATCACTTGATTCGATATCATGTAAAGGCCAAGAATATTCACTTGAGACATCATTCCACAAATGAGAAAATTCACCAAAGCACTTGGAAGAGAAAAGTTTGAAAAGTTTAGAATGATTCTTGCACTCACACACACCCCTTTGGATTAAGGGGGATGGATTTTGGACATGTTATCCTTGTGATTGTGTCACTTGTAACAATATTCTAAATATGAAGAGTCGTAGTTGATAGGAAGAGTCACTTGTTAGGGATGACCAATAGTCATTTGTATTGTATTTATTAACCTTTCATGTTAATACAAAATACAAGTGTGTGGAGTTTAGTTTTTTCTTATTCATGGCTTGACAATTTTATTGATGAATATACTAAGATGTGTTGGTTTTATTTGTTGAAACATAAGTCTCAATCATTCGAAACATTTAAAAACTTTCATATATGTATTGAAAATGAAGCACACACAATTTAGTATTAGCACTCTTTGTACTGATAATGGAGGGGAATATACTTGTAATGAATTTTAACGGTATCTTAATCAACATGGAATCAAACATCAAACAACGATTCCATATAATCCATATCGGAATTGTGTGACATAAAAAATGAACATAACACTCTTTAACATGGTACATTTAATGATATTTTTCAAGAATGTAAAGTTGATGTTTTGCGCTGATGCAGTTCTATGTGAAATATATGTGAAAACATGAGTCCATATCATGATCTTGGGAACAAGACTCCTTATGAAATGTGGTATAATTACATTCCTTCAGTAAGGCATCTCAGGGTTTTTGGTTCCCCCTATTATACCTTAATTCTGAAGGAGAAAAGAAACAAACTCAGTGCAAGGAGTTGAAAGTGCATCTTCTTGGGGTAATCAAATATCACCAAAGCATATCATATTTATGATGAGGTAAACAAAAAGTGCATTCTTTCCAGAGATGTATATTTTCTTGAATCCACTAAGAATGACAACACTATTGAGCGACAACTTGATCATTTTGATAAATTCACGCATGTAAAGACATATCATGAGTTTTATGATGAGATTCCACATATTGAAGGGGGGATCTCTATATTATATAAATCTATGAATTCTCCTTTTGAAGTTCAGTCTCCCCCTCATGTAGAAGATCTAGCCACTTCATCATAACACGAAGTTCAATTGGATGATGTGATTGAGAGGAATGAAACACTGAAACTTGATGGGTATGCAACACCATATCAATCAATGGAGAAACTTAGACCATCATAGAAAGGTCCAAAGTGGCTCATAAAGACACTTGAAAGTGTTCACCCTGATGAGGTTGTAAAAATAGGAACTATAAGCTCACCAAACAAGATGATGGATGTGATATAGATAATTCAAATTCAGGTGATGTAAATGACATGTACGTTTTATTAGATTGTGAATTGAATCTATCTACTAACATTGAACCAACTGAATTTGAAGAATATTCTTCTCATGATGAGTGGAAAAACACCATGCAGAAGGAGCATGATGCTCTCATCAAGAATGGGGCATGGAATTTGGTGGATCCTCCATTTGGAACCAAACCGATTGGTTGAATGTGGGTCTACAAGAATAAGTACAAATAATATGAATTACTTGGCAAGCATAAGGCGAGGCTTGTGGTGGAAGGATATGCACAGAAATAATACATAGACTATGGGAAAACAAATTCACCCACATCAAAAAGAGACACCATTTGTGCATTGTTGGATTTGGTAGCATAGAATAGGTGGATGATTCATCACATGGATGTGAAGACAACCGTCTTGAATGGATAATTGAAAGATAATGCCTACATGTTTCAACTAGAAGGATTTGTTATGAAGGGTCATGAACATAAGGTATGCAAGCTCATCAAGTCTCTGTATGGTCTAAAGAAAGCACCTCACCTATGGTATGAAAAACTGACTGGGCATCTTTTGAATATTAATTTCAAACACTTTAATCTTGATGATGTAACAGTTTTGTTTGTCAATAAAGTTGGAAAAAATGTTATATATCTTGTGGTGTATGTAGATGATCTCTTGATAATAGGTAACAATAAAAATTATATTGCTTCCATAAAAAACGAATTGAAAAATGGTTTTGAGATGATAGAGATGGGACATCTTCCTTACTACTTGAGTATTGAAATAACTCAGAATCCAAAGTATGTATTCATCTCCCAAAAGAATTACATTGGAGAGTTGTTGAATAAATTTGGCATTACTGATTGTAATTATCTCGCCATTGCAATGGAGAAAAATCTGAAGCTAACATCAAAATAAGGGAATGAATTTGAATATGTGATTAAATATAGATAGCTTCCGGGGAGTCTTATCTACCTTACTACTACCAGACCATATATTTCATTTGCAGTTGGAATCCTTTCTAGGTTCATGCAATAACCTTATGACGAACATTGGAGGATTACAAATAGAGTTCTAAGATACTTAAGGGAACTAAAGACTTTGAGCTCAAATACACTAAGGTGGAGGACTTCAAATTAGTTGGACATATAGATTCAAACTTTGATGGGGATAAGGAAAATGAAGTGTCTGCTTCAATATACCTCACAAGTCTTGGATTAGCAGCTATCTCTTGGAGATCACACAAACAATCTGTGCTAGCTGATTTCACTACAGAGGCAGAATGTGTGGTTGTTGCAGAGGTAACAAAGGAGATTGTGTAGCTTAGGAAGATACTAGAGGATTTGCAGGAGAAACAAGGGAATGCTACTCCAATTTTTGTTGGCATCACTTTTGTAATCAAGTTGGCCAATGATCCTAGATTCTATGATCAAAGAAAGCATTCCAACATGAAGTAACATTTGATTCAACATCATGTAGAGGCCAAGACCATTCCGTTGATACATTGTTCCACAAGTGAGCAAATCACAGACATCTTCATCAAAGCGCTTTGAAGAAAAAAAGTTTAAAAAGTTCAAAGAGATGCTTGGTATTACAAACACCCCTTCAAATTAAGTGGGGAATGTTAAATACTTAATCCTCGAGATTAATATTTATTTGAGGAAAATGAAAAGTCATAGGTAAATAGGAAGAACCATCCTTGAAAAGATGAAACCAAAGATCATTTATGTATGTATATTTATGTGTGACTCTCTTTAATAAAAAAATTTAATGCATGGAGTTAGTCCTCTCTAGTCATTCAATGCATGCAAACCATGATTTCTATTCTTTTGTCTTTGACATAGTTTTAATGTTGATATTTTTGTATTTTATGGAAATCTTAATATTATTAAAAAAAACTTTTAATATATGATTATTATTATTTAATTATGATGATGATGATAATTAGAAAATAATTGAAAATAATTAGAAAATAATTATTATTTAATTATGATGATGATGTATTAGAAAATAATTGATCTATTAGAAAATCAAATAAAAAAATCAAATAAATTCTTAATGATTAAGAATTGAAAAAAAAAAAATCAAGATTGCCTACCTTAAAAAAATGTCTATATAAACTTTACATTAAAAAAAATGTTGTCACATTACAATATATAAATTTTATATTAAAAAACAATTCTTTTCACTTTAGAGTATCTAAAAGTAACATTAAAAAAAATATGATATTAAAAAAATAAAAATAAAAACTATAATTCAAGTAAATAAATTTAACATTACAATATATAAATTTTATATTAAAAAACAATTCTTTTCACTTTAGAGTATCTAAAAGTAACATTAAAAAAAATATGATATTAAAAAAATAAAAATAAAAACTATAATTCAAGTAAATAAATTTAACATAAGCATAAATTTTTTATGAAAAGTTGCAACTTGAAAGTATCATCTCATTGTTTATAAATTCAAAATTTATTTTAAAATATAAATTTAAAAAAAAAAATCTTTCACATAAGTTTTATAAAGGATTTTCTTTTATATTAATCTTTAATCTATTAAATATTGAAAGATCAAATCTCTCGAAATACAAACCTAATATTAAAATCATTATATAATTTTATAAAATATTATATTTTAATTTTTTAATATTAAATATCAAAATAAAATAAAACAAAATAATTTTTAGTTATATGTTAAATTAAAATGTTAAAAAAATTAAGATTTTGATATATTAATAAATTTAAAATATAATATTTTTTGAATATTAATATAAATAAAAAAACATTTTAATTATATAGGTTAAAATAAAATTTTGTAAAGATTAATCTTTAGGGTTTGTTTACTTTGTCATGATTCAAATGGGTGGAGGTTACTAGTTAAACTCTCTTAATTCTCTATGGATTAGGTTCCATTAACAAGGCTCGTAGAGTTTTTAAGTAAGATTTTTTTGGAATTTTTTTTTTTAAGTATTTAGAGAATTTTTAAAGTAAAATTTTCTTGGAATTAATTTTTTTTTCTAATTGAAAACAACAGAATTTTAATTTTTTTATACTCATAAATTTAATATAATATTTTTAAATTTTTTATATTAAAATATATTTTAATTATATATTAAAATAAAATTTTATTAAGTACCAAATATCCGTTTAAAAAGGATGTGTTCAAACCTAAACAAGTGAACCATTACCATCTCCAAAAAAATCATAATAAGCATGTGTTTACATAAATGGTCATATCATAAATTAATTCTAAATTATAAAAAAATAGACAATGAAAGAGAAAACAAGATGCTTATCTTTCCAAAATCTCCGGAAAAGCTTAAAAGCCGCAGCCATAGATACTAGGACAAAAGCATGTGCTCTCTTTAACATAATATTTCTTTAAACAAGTATTCTTTTACAACTCAGTTGTTTTAAAAGGGAAAAATTGAAGTAAGATTTTTTTAATTGAAAGTAGTAAAATTGATTATAATTTTTGTTAATTAGTGATTAAATAATTATTATTAGTTGATATTTATAAATGTAGATTGATTTATCATTATTATTTAAAGAAAATCATTTTTTTTTAATAAAAAGGGAAAATCTTATTAAAATTTTTTAGATACAAAAAAGTACATAACAACAGTCTGTTAATTGTTTCATCGAGTTAGCAGAAACTGAGACAGATGACAGACTGCGATGTCTATGTCAAAATTGACGGTCCGCCGTCTGCCTTGCCAAAAGGAAACTAGGGCAAGTGACGGACTGAAGTCTTTACACTACTGTTCAGAGCAGCCATGAAAACTAAAATAGAAGTAAAATTGGACATTGAACTGGAAATTAAACAAGCATCTAAGCATGAAATTGAAACTGCACTGAAGTAGCGCAAGGAGACAGAGTGAACTCCAATCCATAGAATTACCCATTAGCATCGGATGTTGCGTCACTGGGGTCGTCGTTGAGAGGCCCATTCCAAGTCTGCACCATAAAAGGCCTTGCGCACGTCGGGCATTTCTGGTCGGCAGGTGCATTTGAGTATGCCTCATATAACATGTCGATACACTGGTGCATGAGGATGTCATGGTGGATCTGATCCGCCATCTGGCTTCGAAGCTCGAACACCATTGCCAGTTTCTCTAGGTGGAAGAATGACATGGGGTCTTGCCATGGTTCCAGGATTATCATAATAGGTGGTGGCGTTAGGACTGGGCCATCCTCCACCGCCATACCACCGACTGCCTCGCCTATAGCCTCATGTACTCCTTCCTTGTCTTTCGTCGTCCTGAATTTCTCCTTTGTCCCAAGATCCTCGACTTCCTCTATTGCGCTTGAAATTTTGAGATCACCTGGAAGCGTGACGTCCTTGGGGTCAAGGTGGAGGAATTCCTCCTCAACGATGCAAGTGTAAGCATCCTTTGCCTCCCGCACAGACATGTCTGTAATATCCCCAAGGACGAGCCTCGATTGTATTTATAAATTGTAAAAATGTTTTGTAGGCTGGTGAGCCGAGTTATAATAAGCTAGGAGGATTATTTGGTGATTAGGCTGGAGAGACTAGGTGTTAAAGGCCAGGAGTCTAATTTTGTATATGTAATTATGCAGATCATTAATAAAATATAAACATCATTGTGTGCAGATCGACCACGAAAAAAGAGTGACGGGGGACTAATCTTCCACAAGGTTGGGTAAGGGAGGAGGCTAAGTGTGTGGGCATAGGGGATAAGCTAGGGGGATTACCTCTAAAGGGGATAATAATTTATTATTATTTCCTGAAGGCTAAGGTGGACATGTTGAGTGTTTTCCTAATTTTCGGTAAAGGGAATGTGTGCAAAAGGAAACACATGTAGCTCTAGGAAGACAAGTGTCGACCTGGGCACATGCAGTTAAAATTGATGAGTTAGCCGTATTTCAGGTCATTCTTCCAACATCTGTGTGAGTTCACTGGTCATTCGGCCATTCGGAGTATGAACCTGTTTTGCCTCTGCAATCGACCTCTGTGTTGTTTACTGGTCATGAACCCAGTGAGAACCTGTGGGAAAACCACTGGATCGAGTCGCGCCTTCCATGAAGCCCGAGCATCCTGTATATGTTTGTTCCATGTGTGTGTCATAACGGTTGGTTGTTGCGGCCATGCAGTTCCTCGACTGAGGGTGGCTTGCTGTCGTTGGTTGTTTCTTACTGAGCCGTGTTGTGTCTTAGTGTGGACGGTTGTTGTTTTTGGATGTCCATACCCAATTTCCGGTTGCTACTGTCATCCCTGTGTGAATGAGTGTTGAACCGTTGTTGTTGTCCTCACATGGCTGGAGTTGAGTCGAGGAGTGCGTTGAATAAGCGGGTTTTCAGGACCGTGGTAGAAGAGGCAGGTTGGAAGGCCTGTGAGCAACTCTCTCCGGGTGAGAAAGTCTGTTGGGAAGTGGTTTTCTCCCAGAGAGAGTCCAACACCAGCTACAGAGCTCTAGGAATTCCTGATCCGGTCTGTTGCCGAGACCCAGAGAGGGAGGTGAAGCAACTGATGGACTGTGCTTGTGAAGGTGTATACTCTTAGGTGGAACATGCATGTAGTGTACCCTTTTCACTACCGAGGCTTTCAAACCTCTTGCTAACCAATCTGTACATGGACTTTTACATAAAACATATAGAATTGTATAATCACATGCGTAACATCAAAGAGATACATTTTAATTCTCAGAATAAACATATAGTTACTGTTATAATTAGACAATCCATAGCTTTCAACAGTAATTCATTTACACAGCGAAAAACATGATAATAGATCCAGTACAGTCATGATAAAATGTGGTAAAAATATAATTAAACACTTATCTTGTGACAGTGGAGAAATCCACCAACCAAATGCAGGCCTTCCACGAACCTCCCAGCTGTAGACCGCACTGCTCCTCAACTG